>CM019717.1:21559499-21606999 GCA_009760885.1 Achatina immaculata | reverse complement strand
ATCTTTATTTTTCAAGGGTAAAGAATTAGGCACCCAGGCCCATCTTAAATTCTGCCCTTCATCACCCTATCTTTCATCGTTCCCACACACTCGACTTATAAAATTACACTCCAAGTATAAAATTACATATCAAAAGAGTGTAAAATTAAACTATTACATTCACAGTATAAGAGAAGAGGTAATTAATTTAAACAAAAATAAATTAAGAGAGAAAGAGAGAGAGAGAGAGAGAAAGGAGTTTAACGTACACCACAGTCTGACTTCTGCATCTGATAGGGCACTAAGTGAATGTACCAAGAGATGCAGCAGAAGTGAATGTACCAGGAGATGTGACAGAAGTGAATGTACCAAGAGATGTGACAGAAGTGAATGTACCTGGAGATGTGACAGAAGTGAATGTACCAAGAGATACGGCAGAAGTGAATGTACCAGGAGATGTGACAGAAGTGAATGTACCAAGAGATGTGACAGAAGTGGATGTACCTGGAGATGTGACAGAAGTGAATGTACCAAGAGATGCGACAGAAGTAAATGTACCAGGAGATGAGACAGAAGTGAATGTATCAGGAGATGTGACAGAAGTGAATATACCAGGAGATGTGGCAGAAGTGAATGTACTTGGAGATGTGACAGAAGTGAATGTACCAAGAGATGCGGCAGAAATAAACGTACCAGGAGATGTAGCAGAAGTGAATGTACCACGAGATGTGACAGAAGTAAATGTACCAAGAGATGTGGCAGAAGTGAATTTACCAGGAGACGTGACAGAAGTGAATGTACCAAGAGATGTGGCAGAAGTGAATGTACCAGGAGATGTGGCAGAAGTAAATGTACCAAGAGATGTGACAGAAGTGAATGTACCAAGAGATGCGGCAGAAGTGAATGTACCAAGAGATGTGACAGAAGTGAATGTATCGGGCGATGTGACAGACGTAAATGTACCAAGAGATGTGGCAGAAGTAAATGTACCAATAGATGTGACAGAAGTGAATGTACCAAGAGACGTGACAGACGTAAATGTACCAGGAGATATGGCAGAAGTAAATGTACCAAGAGATGTGGCAGAAGTGAATGTACCAAGAGATGTGACAGAAGTAAATGTACCAGGAGATGTGACAGAAGTGAATGTACCAAGAGATGTGGCAGAAGTGAATGTACCAAGAGATGTGACAGAAGTGAATGTACCAGGCGATGTGGAAGAAGTAAATGTATCACGAGATGAGGCAGAAGTGAATGTACCGGCGATGTGGCAAAAGTGAATGTATTAGCAGATATTATAGATGTGAATGTACCAGGAGATATGGCAGAAGTAAATGTACCAGGAGATCTAGCAGAAGTGAATGTACCAGGAGATGTGACAGAAGTGAATGTACCAAGAGATGTGACAGAAGTGAATGCACCAGGATATGTGACAGAAGTGAGTGTACCAAGAGATGTGGCAGAAGTAAATGTACCAGGCGATGTGGCAGAAGTGAATATAAAAAGAGATGCGGTAGAAGTGAATGTACCAGGACATGTGACAGAAGTGAATGTAAAAAGAGATGTGACAGAAGTGAATGTACCAGGCGATGTGGCAGAAGTGAATGTAAAAAGAGATGCGGCAGAAGTGAATGTACCCGGAGATGTGACAGACGTGAATGTATCAAGAGATGTGGCAGAAGTGAATGTACCAGGAGATGTGGCAAAAGTAAATGTACCAGCAGATCTGGCAGAGTTTACATCTACAGAGTCTCTGTGAATTGAATCCGCAGACGAAGCTCAAACCTGCTTGCAGAAAATGAGAACAGATGGTCAGTGGTACATTCCGCAGTTGTATAAACAAAGAGAGATAAAGATGACAAGGAATTGCAAAAGAGGCAACAAGATGAGCACCTAAAAATGTAAAACAAACAGAAACAAGCCAGTATTTCTGCGATACACTTTTATCAGGGGAAGTAAACAAACACAAACAAATAGAGATTAGCTGGCAGGAAAAAAAAGGGAATGGATGGGAATCTGGTACTCCTGCTAAAGATGAACTTCTTGGAGGCGATTCATCTTTCTCTTTAAATGACTGAACCTAAGAAACTCAGCACAGAGGAGGAGGAGGAGGGAGAAAAAAAGAAGAATAGTACATAAATTCATTTCTGCTTCTTCAGCAATTCGTTTTTTTTTTTCATAGTGAAATTCCAGGGCGTGAGTAGAGTCTGGATTGTTTTCTCTTCCCGTTTCTGAGTCACCCGTGACCTCTGGTTGAGACTTAACCCTCTGACCAGAACTGGTGACCTAGTTCTGCACAGGTTGAGTAACTTAGTGATCGCGTAAGGATTTTTTTTCCCCCATTAAACAGCATCTGCAAAGGTATTGCTAAACCATATCATTAACTGTGGGAAATAGGAGAAGTAATGTATCCTGGATGAAAATATGGAGAAGTAATGTGCCCAGGATGAAAATATGGAGAAGTACCGTGTCCAGGATGAAAGTATGGAGAAATAATGTGCCCAGGATGAAAATATGGAGAAGTAATGTGCCCTGGATGAAAATATGGAGAAGTAATGTGCCCAGGATGAAAATATGGAGAAGTAATGTGTACAGTATGAAAATATGGAGAAGTAATGTGTACAATATGAAAATATGGAGAAGTAATGTGTCCAGGATGAAAATATGGAGAAATAATGTGTCCAGGATGAAAATATGGAGAAGTAATATGTCCAGGATGAAAATATTGAGAAGTACCGTGTCCAGGATGAAAATATGGAGAAGTAATGTGTCCAGGATGAAAGTATGGAGATAAATCTGGTACGAAATGAAGAAATATCGAACTTAAATGGAAAAAAAAACGGAGAAAAATGTCAGATAAAAAGGAGCAACCTCTATAGCAAAGGGATAATGTCTTTCGTATAGAGTTTGATAAAGAAATCTCTAACAAACGTATAGACTTTTTAACTAACGTATAGAGTTTGACGAAGAAATCTGTAACAAACGTACAGAGTTTGATAAAGTAATCTCTAACAAACGTATAAGAGTTTGATAAAGAAATCTCTAACACACGTATAGAGTTTGATAAAGAAATCTCTAACAAACAACATCAGTACATGTACAAGTATAGCATAACAAAGGCCGATATGAGAAAGGATGGGAGAGATACGATCTACAAAAGTGAACAACATGGTTGTCCATTGATTTATTATGGCCGAAAGCCACGGACATTTCTATGTTTATTCATTACTGACATCGTGTTAATGCATGCCCGATGAACATTACTGTGTGGAACCTGAAGTTTCTTTCTTACATAAGGGTGATACGGAGAGATAGTTTGTGGCAAAGAAGGTAGTAACAAAAAAGTCAAATATGAAGCAAGGGAAAGTTAACATCTTATCAAGGGATTTCAGGAAATTGTTGGAAGAATAGTCAGCGGCAGACGTGAAGAAGGAAAGCAGACCAGTTCTGAAAGATGTTCTCAAATATACCAGTATTAAGAAACTCACTATAACAGAGTAATGTTGCAGTCAGCAAAGAACAGGTCACGGGAAGAGAACGGAAAGAAAGGAACTGTTGGAAATAACCCAACCGCCCACTCGTTTAAGCACCAGATAGAAAGCATCTGATTTTCCGTCACATTTATACAAAACAGACGTACCATCTGCCAAATCACAGACTTCCTTCCTCCCTCGCCTCCCCTCCCCCCAAAAAAATTGTTCGGTCCTCTCCCCAGAGCCAATACTCTTCAAGTTTTAAAATATTTCTAACACAGACTGCGATAAGAAGAGATGGAGAGTATTAAACGTGGCCATACTAACACAATCCTGGAGATTAGATTATAAAGAGTGAGCATAATAGGGTTTTAAAAGAATAAGGGAATAACGGAGGGCAGGTCAGGGTATGTGGGAGAGGACAGGTCAGGGTAGATGGGAGTAAGAAAATAAAGGCAGATTTTATTTTCTTTCCCAGAGGGGGACCAGGAATCATGAAAGTTAAATGGAGAGTTTACATATATGACTAAATACGTTCTAGGAAAGATATATGACTAAATATGTTCTAGGAAAGATACATGACTAAATATGTTCTAGGAAAGATACATGACTAAATATGTTCTAGGAAAGATATATGACTAAATATGTTCTAGGAAAGATACATGACTAAATATGTTCTAGGAAAGATATATGACTAAATATGTTCTAGGAAAGATATATGACTAAATATGTTCTAGGAAAGATACATGACTAAATATGTTCTAGGAAAGATACATGACTAAATATGTTCTAGGAAAGATACAGGACTAAATATGTTCTAGGAAAGATACATGACTAAATATGTTCTAGGAAAGATATATGACTAAATATGTTCTAGTAAAGATACATGACTAAATATGTTCTAGTAAAGATACATAACTAAATATGTTCTAGTAAAGATACATGATTAAATATGTTCTAGTAAAGATACATGACTAAATATGTTCTAGTAAAGATACATGACTAAATATGTTCTAGTAAAGATACATGACTAAATATGTTCTAGTAAAGATACATGACTAAATATGTTCTAGTAAAGATACATGACTAAATATGTTCTAGTAAAGATACATGACTAAATATGTTCTAGGAAAGATACACGACTAATGTTCTAGGGAAAGATATATGACTAAATACGTTCTACTTCACGCGTTGACTAAACGAAAGAAAAAAGGATCCAAATAACAAACGCAGAAAAGACTGGGGTGAAAGAAGATGGATATAGGTGTATGGTGCAGTTTTACAAAGTGAGGGAGGAAGTGAGCAAGGTGAGAAAAAAAACGAATAGAAAGTATGAGAATGTATAAATGAAAAACATACAACATCCGATATTTCGGCGTGAGCCTTATTCCAGGATACATACACAACGAAATACAAACACATAGAACTTATCTGAAGTGTCTTGCTCCGAGTGAGAAGCAGAAATGTGTGTGGAAGAAGGAGGAGGAAAAAAAAAGAGGAGGAAAAAAAAACCACGCTGCCTACAGACAAAAGATTCCCGATAGAGCCAATCATAATGAAGAAGCGGAGAGAGAGAGGAGGAAAACAAGTGGGAGAAAGGGGTGGGGGGAAGGCAACAGAAACATGATAGCCGCTAGAGGTGTCGGGGGGGGGGGGGGAAGAAGCAGAAAATATAGGAAAAGATAGAGAACTGACCGTTTGACTAACACACAAATAGTTTTTGTATATATATATATATATATACATATAAAGCCACCGAAGTAAAGCTGTGATAACAAAATGTTAACAACGAAGATTTGTGATGTGTGATACCAGTCTGTCTGGTTGGTAGTAAAGAGGGGTTGGGGAAAGGAAAAGAAAAGAGAGAAAAAGAAGAGAGAGAGAGAGAGAGAGAGAGAAAGATACAGTGACTGTCTGGGCGAGAGAGAAGGGTTGGTGGAATAGATGAATGTAGTTAGGTATGTTCTATGGTGACGCGAAGCTCCTAGAAGATCAGCTGCAGCTGAGGAAAGAATAGATGAGCTTTTAGTCGGGAGGGAATGCGACTGTGGAGAAAGGAAAGGTCAAGTATAGCTGAATTTCAAGATTAAACTGCGTGATTCCAGTGTCTCATAGTCTTGCATGTAGTGGTTCTTAACCGCCAAGCGGAAGAATGACACTGTTTAATGACTGTTACTAGGAAATCAGATTTGCCCCTGTGGTTGGGGCCACTGAAAATGATTAGAGACTGGCTTTAGAAGCGTGCTGTTAGATGCTATAAACCCGTTTCTACTTGCAGTCACCTAATCTGAGTCACGTTTCTCCAGTATAAGTTATCCTACGTTTTTTTTAAACACAGCGGCATATATTACGTTGCTGGTTGACTGAGTGACTGAGAGACAGATTGATAACTAATATAAGACTGATGGTCTGTGTTCTAGATGTACTGAGTGAGACAAAGACCTGATTAATGCGAGTGCCCCAGCCTAAGAGCCTGCGGTGATATTGATTTTAAATAGCAAACAGATGGGATAAATTACTCTGATGTCACTTATTTATAAAACACCGGAGAATGAACTTTGACCACCGCTGTCTAGAAGGGTTCAAGGAATAAAGTCAAGAGAATTTGTCTTTTGTACAGGAAGTGAAATTATGGGCATTAGCGGAAAAAGAGGATAAATATGCTCGAGAATAAGAAACCAAACATAGTAAATGGCCACTGTACTAAAAGGTCTTTTACTATATTATGATATGCTAGGTCATGTTTGTTGTTTCTTTCTGGAATATTCTTGTTCTCATCTGTTCTTTGCAGCCGTACAAGATCTTGAGGCGCAAGCAGGCGATAAGCTTCATGGGATGTAGATTGTAATGACCATAGATTAGACAGACAGACAGACAGACAGACAGACTGATTGACTGACTGACTGACAGATATTGGCTGGCCTGGCAATGAAAGATAATGGACACACACGCTAACTGATGTTCAAGGAAGTTATCAAAATAGGAAACAGGCATACCATCGACCAAAGAGCAATAGAAAGTATGAGAATGTATAAATGAAAAACATACAACATCCGATATTTCGGCGTGAGCCTTATTCCAGGATACATACACAACGAAATACAAACACATAGAACTTATCTGAAGTGTCTTGCTCCGAGTGAGAAGCAGAAATGTGTGTGGAAGAAGGAGGAGGAAAAAAAAAAGAGGAGGAAAAAAAAACCACGCTGCCTACAGACAAAAGATTCCCGATAGAGCCAATCATAATGAAGAAGCGGAGAGAGAGAGGAGGAAAACAAGTGGGAGAAAGGGGTGGAGGGAAGGCAACAGAAATATGATAGCCGCTAGAGGTGTCGGGGGGGGGGGGGAAAGAAGCAGAAAATATAGGAAAAGATAGAGAACTGACCGTGTGACTAACACACAAATAGTTTTTGTATATATATATATATATATATATATATATATACACATACATATAAAGCCACCGAAGTAAAGCTGTGATAGCAAAATGTTAACAACGAAGATTTGTGATGTGTGATACCAGTCTGTCTGGTTGGTAGTAAAGAGGGGTTGGGGAAAGGAAAAGAAAAGAGAGAAAAAGAAGAGAGAGAGAGAGAGAGAAAGATACAGTGACTGTCTGGGCGAGAGAGAAGGGTTGGTGGAATAGATGAATGTGGTTAGGTATGTTCTGTGGTGACGCGAAGGTCCTAGAAGATCAGCTGCAGCTGAGGAAAGAATAGATGAGCTTTTAGTCGGGAGGGAATGCGACTGTGGAGAAAGGAAAGGTCAAGTATAGCTGAATTTCAAGATTAAACTGCGTGATTCCAGTGTCTCATAGTCTTGCATGTAGTGGTTCTTAACCGCCAAGCGGAAGAATGACACTGTTTAATGACTGTTACTAGGAAATCAGATTTGCCCCTGTGGTTGGGGCCACTGAAAATGATTAGAGACTGGCTTTAGAAGCGTGCTGTTAGATGCTATAAACCCGTTTCTACTTGCAGTCACCTAATCTGAGTCACGTTTCTCCAGTATAAGTTATCCTACGTTTTTTTTTTTAACACAGCGGCATATATTACGTTGCTGGTTGACTGAGTGACTGAGAGACAGATTGATAACTAATATAAGACTGATGGTCTGTGTTCTCGATGTACTGAGTGAGACAAAGACCTGATTAATGCGAGTGCCCCAGCCTAAGAGCCTGCGGTGATATTGATTTTAAATAGCAAACAGATGGGATAAATTACTCTGATGTCACTTATTTATAAAACACCGGAGAATGAACTTTGACCACCGCTGTCTAGAAGGGTTCAAGGAATAAAGTCAAGAGAATTTGTCTTTTGTACAGGAAGTGAAATTATGGGCATTAGGGGAAAAAAAAGGATAAATATGCTCGAGAATAAGAAACCAAACATAGTAAATGGCCACTGTACTAAAAGGTCTTTTACTATATTATGATATGCTAGGTCATGTCTGTTGTTTCTTTCTGGAATATTCTTGTTCCCATCTGTTCTTTGCAGCCGTACAAGATCTTGAGGCGCAAGCAGGCGACAAGCTTCATGGGATGTAGATTGTAATGACCATAGATTAGACAGACAGACAGACTGACTGACTGACTGACAGATATTGGCTGGCCTGGCAATGAAAGATAATGGACATACATGCTAAGTGATGTTCAAGGAAGTTATCAAAATAGGAAACAGGCATACCATCGACCAAAGAGCAATAGTAAGTCTCTCGTGACAAGATTATAATACTGAAAAGGTTTCGTAGCAAACAGATAAGAAAGAAACTTGAGGGAAAAAGAAACCAGAACGATATATAGGACAGACAGCACTAAAGACAATATGTACAAAAGAATATAGTGAAAATAAGAATCAAATTAAAAAATTGCCAAAAAAAAGAACCATTAGTAAAATTTACAAATCATTTAAATATTTTATTTTCATTTCAGACTTTTGCCTTGCTTTTGTTCCTTTGTTTCCAATTAAATGATAGCTATACATTTTTTCTCAAAGTGTCTCCGCTTATTTATTTGTTTTGAACTTACAGTGTGTGGAGAAACTTTCCTTTCTTCCTTCTACTCATTTATAATTGACTGATTAATCTGTTACTTCCCTGTTTTCTTTTTCCTGTTATGTCCTCGAGTTTTCTTTCAGTGTATTCTTACCTGGTGAGTGAGAACGCTGTCTCGATGTTGCGCTCAGCGACCTCAGGTTCACACGCTTGCGCCAGAAGTGGCGAACCAAAACCCACCCAGGACCCTGTCCCACTTCTCCGTTAACAGGTACCCCCCCCCCCCCCCCCAGTAATAGCTCAGCTAATGGGCAGGGATCGCTTTAGCGGAGTCTGCTAAGTAAGCACGTAATCCCTCCCACATTCTAACTCCAAGCAGGGACTGAGTACCCATCCCACAATCCCCGCGATGCAGTGCTTCACCATCTCCGCTGCATGGGCGGCAGAGAACATCATGCTCGAAGTTCCAAGGAGAAACAACAACAACAACAACAACTCCCACAATTCATTACTTTTCTCAACACTTTTATATTCATGTACTTTTACCTGAAGATACGGAGAACATTGACATCGGTGTGCGAAAAAAGATCAGTTTCATCCTAACTGAAAGAATTAACCGCGCGTACATCTGAGACGCCCCCAAAAGAAATAGACAACTTGCAGAAGGAGATAAATTTAGTTTTCGAGAGAGAGGTATGAAGAGTCTGTCACTGTCACTTCTTTCTGATGCATGTGAGAGTAATTTAGGTCACAAGGCCATCCTTTTGGGGGATTTTAAATACGTGACGTGGGTTTACGGAAGAAACCTGAGATAAAGTCACCTGGTGAAGGTAGGATAAGTATGGTTTTACAAAAGAAATACGAGATAGATACACAATGTGAGAGGAGATAAAGATATGGTTTTACGAGAGATAAATGGGGCAGGCACCTTCTCTGGGAAAACAAATGTGATTTTGTGACAGAAACCTGAGAGAGCCATTTTTTTTATTTTAGGAAGGTAAGTATGGATGTATGACAGAAACTTAAGAACTTAAGGCAGTCTTCGTAGAACGGAATGGAGATACACACGATTAGCAAGAGAAACCTAACTGAGACGACCGCTGTGTGATGAGAGATAAATGGGATTTTATGAGAGATACGTAACAGAGAAAGACACTTCGCGATGGGAGATAAACGTGGTTTTATGATGGATAAAACAGGCAGCTGCTCATGAAGAGAGAGAGAGAGAGAGAGAGAGAGAGAGAGAGAGAGAAATGCAGTTTCATTAGCGGAATTTTGAAACTGACATGACATTCATCTTCTGAGAAAAGATAACTGCAGTTATGAACAGAAACGCTGGGTTTGTGATGAGAGATCAATGGTTTTTTTTTAAAGAGAACATGCAACCAAAGCGATACCCGAAAAGATATGACAACATGCAATCAAGGTGGTACGCGTTGTTATGAGAACATGCAATTGTGGAGGTAATTTTTTTTAAAATGAGAATATGCACCTATAGCGATAAACGCTTTTTTAAAAAATAAGAACATGCAACTATGGAAGTAATTTTTTAAAATGAGAATATGCACCTAAAGTGATATACGTTTTTTTTAATAAGAACACGCAATTATAGAAGTAATTTTTTAAAATGACACCATGCAACTATGGGTAAACGTTCATTAAAATAAGCAACTAAAGGGATAACTATTTGTTTAGTGTACAATGGTAATTTCATTTACATGTTATCGCACGATGCGATAACATCAACAGTTCATTTCATATTCATATTACCGCACCACGGATCTGTTTTTGATTGTTCTCTTGTTGATTGATCTTTTGTTGATTGTTGATCGTCCTTCTACTATTAAAAAACGAGGGGAAGCAACTCATAAAATCAGCTGATCTCAGCTGGACATTGTCCACACTTCTCTACAAACTCGAAAACAGAGAAACAGAAAACAGAGAAACAGAAAAGAGAGAGTCACAGGGCGGATCAAGAAACAGATCAAACGTTTCGACACTGATAAAAACGTGTGCAAACGTGTTTTAAAAATGCCGAAAAAGAGTAGAAAAGTTCAAGTTAGGTTCAGATTTTCACTGAATACTCCGCCATGGCAGTCATGGCCTGGTTTGCAAAAAAAAAAAAACAAACAAAATCTGCCCCTGGCTGCCCTGATGCGGTCTACCATAGTGTTTTTTTTTTCCTGGCACATCTTCTGCACAAGTTTATTCGGAGCTTTTGTCACACTTGGGAAAATTGGCTTTTCACGTCACTTGATGTCACAGGACAGAGGAAAAACTTGATGAAGTCGAGCTTTGGCTTCAGCTTCCGCTGTGGTGGTTTCTCTGAGAACTACTTTTCGTATCAGTCCCAGGATTATTTTGCACCTCCCGCCAATTTATTTTTTCCACGACTATCCAAGATTCATCATCATCATCAGCATTATTTTTTTTTTAAATGGACGAGATTAATTTTTCAGTGTTCCTTAACGTTGCAAGCGAAATATGAGTGAAATATTAGCGATCTGTGATTTTAACGCCAAGATGGCCTCTTAGCGCCTCAAAATAAATTTGTCGATCCGGGCAATTTTTCAGTGTGATGTATTAATGCGCGCTTAGGAAACACGTGGGCGATATCGAAGAGGAAGAACTTCCTGCTTTGTCTATGTAGGTGTCTTGCTTTGTTAATGCGGGAATTCCGCTCCCCCCCTCCCACTTTCCCCATCATTTCAAATGTGTTCTTTGGTCTAAAGAGTAAAGATGAGTTCGATATTTCTGAAAACTGAAAAGTATGAGTGATAGACGGTTTGAAAACGCCGAGCGAACGAACTTTATTTTCAGAGACTGAAGGTCTGTGCACTCTGTTCCGCCTTTTATTATGTCCTTCGCCTCTCAGCTTTCAAACAGAGCCCTTCAACATCAATTTATTACAAGTATACTACAAACCCTTTTTAACCATCTTATGGTCCTTCCTGTCAGATTTTCTGTTAAAATTTTCTCCTTTAATTTTCGATTCTCCCGAACCGAACCGAATAGTGTGAGTAGAGTTAATTACTTCCATGCAGCATTGCTCGTAGACAAAACTGGGATGGCGGGGACACAAAAGATACTCTTAAAGCAACTTATTTGCATATCACAGGGATCGACAATCTGCTGCCTGTGGACTTGTAGGTTGCCGACACCTGACGTAAGTGAACAAAAATATTATTCATAGTTTTCTAATGCTTCTTCTTCTTCTTCTTCTTCTTCTTCTTCTATAGAAACAAGTGTGGCCCGCTATCAACTTAAAAACATGACATCGGGTTACTGTGTACATTTGAGGGTGGTGCATATATTAAAAATATCTGTGAAAACTAAATTGGACCTAATGGATATTTAATTTCGAACCAACTTCAGGATACAGTTCACTGGAACTTGAGAACCGGAGCAAATCTTCTTTCTTTTCGTGTAGAAAGGTACTGAGAGAAAATGTCCACATCAGTTTACATAGCAAACCCAGGCCCCCTCTCCTGCAGTGGTCTTCAAGCCGTACCAAAATGTACTACGTGTTAAGTGATATAAACTCCGTCACATCTCTTGCAACCACAAACATATAACCAAATCCTGGGTCAAGGTATTCCACAACAACTGAATTACTAGACGACAATAAGATACCACAACACAATTCCTCAAGGACAGAACTTCACAACACGTAATGACATTTATCATATAAATAATAGGTATGATGATGTCGAATGCATGAACCATTAACGAAATGTATAAACTAGGAAAAAAGTAGGAAAAGCTTTATTACTTAACAACCACACAGTTGTGATGTTTCGGCGCGAGCCTTAATCCTACAAAAACATACAGGACGAAGAAACAGAGAGAGAAGATAAAATATAAACGTCACAACTGTGTACTCGTTAAATAATAAAGCTGCTCCTACTTTTTTTCCTAGTTTATACATTTTAGTATCACAGCTTTACTGCAGTGGCTTCTGGTATAGATATATAGTCATACACTAATTATTGTGTGTTACCGAACCACTAAGGAGGGTATGCAGTACTAATGATATTCACAATGAATGTGATAATGATAGTGAATAATTCACGTGCAAACAAACATCTGGGCACACATGGCAAGAAAATCCTCGCCAAATGAAATAAAAAGGTTACAATACTGAAATCTCTGGGCCTAATCACCTCAGGCCACACACTAAGAGGTATCTCTAAGTGCCAGTAACTCATCATGAGATTCAGTCTCTGAAGCACTGACTGCAGTCTGAAGTTCTCACGTTATGTGCTAAAGATAACGACGACAGACAAACATTCCTTGCGCCTCATCATTAGCACAAGCAGAGTTTACGTGAATCTAGCATTAACAACATGAACATTTCAACAGCAGCGACTTCTTCTCAACAAGCACCACACATAACACTCATTGTCCATAATATGGTCATCAAATGGCGTGATCAATATGTAACTGGAGCAAATAACAAAATGTCATTATCAGTAGCAATTAAAAAAAAACAGATAACAAAACTAAGTTATCAATGAATGATTCAGTCAGTTAATAATAGCATGAGAAAATAATAAATTAATCCAGCAAAAGGGAGAAAAAAAATCACACATCACACTTGACGATATCACAGAACTTGTACTACAGTCATAACTTACATCTAATACATAAAAACGTAGAACACATGTGGAGACACGAATGCAGATCCTAGCTCGAACAATCAACCACACAACAATAAAAATATCAAGAAAAACTTCACAAAACTTTACAGTCAATATAAACACAAAAACAGGTTCCCTGTCACCTGGCCATTTCCTCAGACAAGAATAACCCACAAAACTGAACAAATCACACACCACTACACCGGATCAGCACGCCAGCGTTATCAGTATAGCAAGTGGAGCTAAGCAAAACACTGTAGCAGGTTAGTTGCTATTCGTGTTTGTTTGTCTCCCCTGATAAAAGGGTATCGCAGAAATACTAGTTTGTTTCTGTTTGTTTTAGATTTGTAGGTGATCACCTCAATGCCTCTTTTGCAATTTCTTGTCACCTTTACTTCTTTCTCTTATTAAATATCGTAGTATGAATCTAGATGGCGTGATGACGCTGTCCGATGAGCCAATCAGCGACCCATAGGTGATATGCTAGCGTCAGGGTTAGAGAACCATAGCTGATATGCTAGCGTCAGGGTTAAAGAACCATAGCTGATATGCTAGCGTCAGGGTTAGAGAATCATAGCTGATATACTAGCATCAGGGTTAGAGAACCATAGCTGATATGCTAGCGTCAGGGTTAGAGAACCATAGCTGATATGCTAGCGTCAGGGTTAGAGAACCATAGCTGATATGCTAGCGTCAGGGTTAGAGAACCATAGCTGATATGCTAGCGTCAGGGTTAGAGAACCATAGCTGATATGCTAGCGTCAGGGTTAGAGAACCATAGCTGATATGCTAGCGTCAGGGTTAGAGACTCATAGCTGATATGCTAGCGTCAGGGTTAGAGAACCATAGGTGATATGCTTGCGTCAGGGTCAGAGAACCATAGGTGATATGCTAGCGTTAGGGTTAGAGAACCATTGCTGATATGCTAGCGTCAGGGTTAGAGAACCATAGGTGATATGCTAGCGTCAGGGTCAGAGAACCATAGGTGATATGCTAGCGTCAGGGTTAGAGAACCATAGCTGATATGCTAGCGTCAGGGTTAGAGAACCATAGGTGATATGCTAGCGTCAGGGTTAGAGAACCATAGCTGATATGCTAGCGTCAGGGTTAGAGAACCATAGGTGATATGCTAGCGTCAGGGTTAGAGAACCATAGCTGATATGCTAGCGTCAGGGTTAGAGAACCATAGGTGATATGCTAGCGTCAGGGTTAGAGACTCATAGGTGATATGCTAGCGTCAGGGTTAGAGAACCATAGCTGATATGCTAGCGTCAGGGTTAGAGAACCATAGTTATCCAAGCGCTGTCCCACCTCTCCGTTGATACCTCTAGTAACAGGCCTAGCCTGGCTAACGGGGCAGGGATCACCATAGTCCCCACGGTGGTGGAGTCTGCTAAAGAAGCACTGCACGCCCCCTGCTTTGTATCTGTACTCCGGGACTGAAAAAGTAGCTGCCATAACCCGCTCCCACGCCGATACGGTGCTGTACCTCAACACTTTCACAGCATCGGCTGCAAAAGAACACCAGCTCGCAGTTAACAGGGAGACAGCACAAGACAAGACAAGACAGAACCAAAATAGATTTTTCTGCCGGTTGAACGAATCAAAGAATATTTTATGTCAGTCAGTACGTGAGTAACTGGCATTCATGCATTCTCCGGTACTATGTCAGGATAAGTTTCATGTTGCTCAACGCTAATTCTTGACCTGGGCGTATTTACTAAACTTTCTATGATAACCACTGCAGAGTTTTCTAGCGCTTATGAGATTTTTTAAAAAAATCATCATCATCATCATCATGAAATATAGTACCGACAGGTACTGACAAGCGTGTGCCTCCACATAACTCTACTCTTGACGCTTTTTAAGAGCATTGTTCTTGACAGTAAACAGGTCCATGTAAACAATGCCTCCCTACGATTTACCTGACCTGAAAGGACCTTCAACGGACCCCGCCCTGTTTGATGAATGTGACTGCAGGGAGAGACATTACTAAGGAGGCAGACAGCGCAAAAGAGAATGATAAAGTAGTCTCATTTAGTTTCTTGTCATCTCTCATCCCCCTTAGTTTCTTGTCTTTTCATGTCCCTTAGTTTCTTGTCTTCTCTCATCTCCCTTAGTTTCTTGTCTTCTCTCATCTCCCTTAGTTTCTTGTCTTCTCTCATCTCCCTTAGTTTGGTGAAATGAAGCAATTCACAGTATTCCCAAGTCTTTCAGGTGGTAGTTACCAATACCAGACGATGTGTTTCTCCACCCGCGCATGCCAAGCGAAAACATTGTAACACTGAACCTTGCGTTGTACTTTATACAATTTCATTCTTCATAGTGTTGGTCGATGTGCCTGGTTTATTCAGTGTTAACTTAGCATCGTAACAGACGTTTGCGTTAAAAAAAATCAAGTACAGAGAATGTTAAAAAGGTAAAATTCCTGTTTCCATGGCATTAAGGCACATTGGAGGTACGTCCATGTTTCCACGATCTTCAACACATGAAAGTGTGAAGAGGTCAGTGTCACGCATGGCCGTATTTACCTTCCCAGATTTCTTTGGTAATCACTTTTAGAGGCTGAGCAGACTCCGGTGGTTTTTTTTTTTTTTGGCGTGCACCAGAAAACATCCCACTGCTGGGACTTGAACCATATTGATAAACCGTACCCCTAACCACTCAGCTAACCAGACCGCATACAGGGCATTTAAACAAGTGGTTAACCTGAAACTCGTGATTTTATCACTTTCTAACAGAATAAGTTTTTATTTTGGATGTATCGTTATTTCAACCAGGTTTTCATTTAGGGCAGTGGTTCTTAACTGTTTTTTTTTTTCAGCCCTGGATCCTTTTCAGGGCTGACAGCAGCTGTGAACTCCTTTTCTGATCTGAGATCATCTGTGGACCCTATTTCCGGCCTGAGAACATCTGTGACCTTGTTTCCGGCCTGAGAACATCTGTGACCTTGTTTCCAGCCTGAAAACATCTGTGACCTTGTTTCCGGCCTGAGAACATCTGTGGACCCTATTTCCGGCCTGAGAACATCTGTGGACCCTGTTTCCGGCATGAGAACATCCGTGAATCCTTCTTAAAAATAAAACAATAAATAAAACTTAAATAATGCTAATTTTAAAAAAAATTGAGCCAGTCCATTTGCTGGTCCAAAAATCCTTATGTAGACCCATTGGGGGTCCATGGGACCATCGTAAAGACCAATGTTTTAGAATACGTTAGCAAATTTTAAGAGGTTTGAAGCAGGTTTTGTTTTAGGAGGTTTAAAGCAGGTTTTGTTTTAGGAGGTGTGAAGCAGGTTTTGTTTTAGGAGGTTTGAAGCAGGTTTTGTTTTAGGAGGTTTGAAGCAGGTTCTGTTTTAGGAGGTGTGAAGCAGGTTTTGTTTTATGAGGTTTGAAGCAGGTTCTGTTTTAGGAGGTGTGAAGCAGGTTCTGTTTTAGGAGGTGTGAAGCAGGTTCTGTTTTAGGAGGTTTGAAGCAGGTTTTGTTTCGGCTTATGTCTCAATCAGTTTTAAAGAGGTCAATATGGGGAATATTCACAACGAAGCGGCGCCACAATTTCACGTTCACGTCAGCAGAGAAGGCGATCGATACCGGCGTCCCGCCTACATAGCAACAGAAAACAATTGATGCTTGTGCTGTCTGCATTGTTTGACTATGGTAAAAAGGAAAACTCAGCATAGGAAAAATCCACAACAACGCTGGAGTTGTAATTTAAATGGATCAGAGCGTGGATTTCGGGCCCATTTTTCTTAAACCTTCTGGGTCTCAGTCTTGTTTTCTCACTGGGTTAATCTGTAGCATGACGTCAGCAGTGACAGAACAGATCCGCTTCTCTGGTGGCTTCCGATAGTCCGGTTGGAGGTTGTATCACGGGCTGCATACCTTTAATATGAAAGAACTCGAGAAGGACCAGACTAGTGGTATTATGGTTGTCTCAAGGACTACTTCACTTCACTCGGCCGTTCTCGCACCCCGCCCTCTTTGATGAATGTGACTGCAGGGAGAGACATTACTAAGGAGGCAGACAGCCAGAAGAGAATGATAAAGTAGTCTCCCTTATTTTCTTGTCTCCTCTCATCTCCCTTAGTTTCTTTTTTTTTTCATCTTCCTTAGTTTCTTGTCTTCTCTCATCTCCCTTAGTTTCGTGTCTTCTCATTCTGCTGTTTTTCTGAAGGTTGTGAAACAGAGCTCTTCCAGCTATGATGATGATGATGATAATGATGATGATCATGATGATAAGGGAAATGATGGTGGTGGCAGATGACAGTTTATTTCATGTCCATTGGCGCGCACGAGAAGCGGAGATAATGCTCTCCCAGCATCGCTTAAATGCCAAGCACGAGCATGTAAACTCGAGCACGATGGTCAAATTCCTGCTTTATTCTCCATTTGTTTCCAGATTTAAGATTAGAGCATAACAAGGAAGTAAAACAGGATCTTGACAAAATACAGCTCGCCATCACCGCCGTCAAAACTAACTGGTCAGTCTGTCATTGTTCTTAATTATATATTAGACTACCAAGAAAAGACAGACACAGCTTTATTCACTAACTAGCACACAGTTGGGATGTTTCAGTTTACACCTAATAAGGTGTAACAACACACAAAAACACACAGGACGAAGAAAGGGGAAAAAACAGCAAAAAGTTGAGTAATATGTATGTTATATAGCACAAAGAAATAGGAAAAACAGCAAAAAGTTAAGTAATATGTATGTTATATAGCACAAAGAAATAGGAAAAACAGCAAAAAGTTAAGTAAAATGTATGTTATATAGCACATAGAAGAGGGGGGGGGAGAAGAGAAGCACTTAACTGTGACTTAATGTATAAACTAGGAAAAAAGTGGGAGTAGCTTTATTACTTAACGATTAAAAAGTTGTGACTTTTCGGCGTGAGCCTTAATCATACAAAAACATACAGATCGAAGAAAAAGAGAGAGAAGATAAAGTATAGATTCACATGAATGCTATATTTTAAAAAATGAATACAGCACTTAGTTGTAACTAAGAAGATGTGGCTTGACCGACGCTGTGTGTCAGAAATGGGCATGGTAGGGGGTAGAAACTGTTTAAATGGAGACCTGTGATGTGTGGTCGGTGGGTCGTAACGGGGGATGATGGGTGGGGAAACCGTGGAGGGGAGAGAGAGTGGTACAGTGTTAACCTAGCCAGGAGAAGGTGAAATAGATGACTATAGTTAGGGGAGAGGGGTTGTAATGTGATGCTGTGAGGAGGTTCTGAACTATGTATAACAAGTGAGAAGGGAGTGGAACTTAATGGAAAGGGATTATAACTGTTGAAGAGGAGAATGTTACGTGTAGCTGAATAGCGAGTTTAACCCGTGTGGTTCCAGCGTCCCATAAACCTGAATGTAGCGGTTCTCAAGCGCTAGGCGGTTTGTGTCATCTGCATGACATTGTTTGATGGCTGTTACCAGAAAATCAGATTTGCCTCTGTTGTAAGGGCCATTGAAATGATTTGGGACTGGTTTCGAAGCATGGTGGGCGATATCGTACAGATGATTCTGCATGAGGTCCCCTAATCTGAGGCCATTTTCACCAATATACGTTATCGTGCATCTTTTGCATATGATGACATATATCACATTTCGGGACTCGTATGTGAATCCCTCATGAAGTGTGAGGATAGTTTTGGGAAAGGTGATCGTTTTCGTTTCTCATACTTCAGGGTAAGTAACGCAGCGGGGGCGGTTACATTTTCTGGTGCCAACATATGTAAGGCTCCGCTTCAAGTGGCTGTGGACGAGGATGTCCTTAAGGTTTGGCTCACGTTTGTATGCCAACAAGGATGGATCAGAGAAAATGTCGCGAGTGCTCTATTAATTTTTTTAGAATATAGAATTCACGTCAACCTATACTTTATCTCCTCTCTCTAGTTCTTCGTCCTGTATGTTTTTGTATGATTAAGCCTCACGCCGAAACGTCACAACTTTGTAACTGTTAAGTAATAAAGCTGCTCCTACTTTTTTTTCCTATTTTATACATTTTGGTATCACAGCTTTACTGCAGTGCTTCGTGTATAGTTGTATACTTATACAATAATTATTGTATGTTAACTGTGACCTGTCCCGTCTGAGATCTGTGTCACAATGTGAAAGAAGTATAAAATATCATCTGGTGTAGCTAAAATTATGACTATATTCAAGGGTTCATAAACTGTAGCTAAATTTATTACTTTGATACAAAGGGAAAGGTAAAATTTACTTGTCCATGCCATTATGGCATACAGGGGGAATACGGTGTTAGGTCCGTATTTTCCATGACCTTAGGCGCATGAAAGTGTGATGTGGCCAGCATCATGTCTGGCCGCCTTATCTTCCCGTTATTTCTCTGATACCAATTTTCAGAAGCTGGGTGAACCCCGGGGGCCTTTTTGGTGTGAACCAGGAAAAAAAATCCCACTGCTGGGGCTGAACTTTGCTATGGGATTCATAAACTGGAATTTTTTGTCACGGGTTTATAATCATAACTAAATTATGACCACGGAAACGTTAGTAAACTGCAGCTAAATTTACTATTTTGTTCAAAAGTTCATAAATAGAAACTAAATTAATGTTGTGTTGAAGGTTTCATAGTTAAGCTACAGGTGAAAGCAATTCTCAACGACAGATTTCATCACTCAGTTTAAACAAGACATTATTCAACATATTAATTACATACAGACAAAGCTGTATGTGTAGGAGTAGTGGATGCGTACTCGCTTGTGGATACGAATCCTCATACGAATCAAACATGCGAAACATAATAGGTCAATAGTAAAACAGTGTACGTGATATCTCCTGGATCACGACATATGTCAGATTAGTACAGGTGTGTCTTTTGGTGCCAGTGGTGGACGGTTAAAAGCCAGTGAAGGTCATATATTACTTAAATGCTTTTAAAGAAACAAGCTGATATCCCATCCAGGATCACAAGAGACTGACTGAAGTGATTATCTCATAAGTGACAATGTTTCATGCTAGGATGAAAGAGATGGGAGTTAGATATTGCGACAGTTGACACAAACGTCATGTTAAGAGACAAGCGATGGATTTTAAAACAACATAGAACTTCATGTTCAAAACAATATAGAACTTCATGTTCATCTTCAGTGCGGCTTCGGCATCACAGCAAACGACAATATCCCATATTTGCTCCCCCGCCTGTGGAGGTGACATCTCCTGGAATGTTCGGGATCGTCTCACGTCATGTCCATGCACACTGAGGAAAAGTGACTCGTGCACGATGAATGCATACATCTCCGCAAATGTCCTCAGCAGTGAGGCACTCATAGCCAGCTGTGTCAGCAGCTACACGGCACCAACCTTCCAAAGAGCACGCGGAATGCGTCAGCCATGTTTATCAATGACCGATCACTGACTGGGAAACCAATGCGCTACTGAAAGTCACAGCTCACAGTGACGCCCCGAGAACTTAACTCCGTAGCTAGGGCGCCAGAATGGACTCCCAACCCCACAGCACAACGAAACTGGAGCAGGCAAAGTGTACAGAAAGGCAAACAAAGGCACAATCTGCAACAGTCACAATCATCCTTTCACCATGTTGGAACATAGAAATCTTGGAATCGACTGCCGTACTCTGGCGGACGCGTTAAAGATAGCCTTCTTATGGCATCAATGTTGGTTCTCATGAGTCCCACAATAATGATAATCTAACTTATTAATGATGTGCTTTAACTCCACATGTTCCTCCTTTCCATCATCCAATCCTGCATCTCCAGGCACTTTATATACTTCCAGTCCCCCCCCCCCCCTTTTTGTGTGTGTGAGGTGCATGCTGGTTCATCCACCATCTTCAGAGATGTCCCTTTAGAGTAAAACATGATTTTACTGCAAGCAACGGAGTGTTCGCTTTATGTACTCTGGATTAAATATAGAATGAACCAGAAGCCAGGACATGCTTTTCATTTCATCAGGAAAAAACCCGATGTCTGAATAATGAAGTCTTTTAGGAATTACCCCGCAGGACAAGAAAGTCTAGATCTCCAGGAAGTCTTAGGTCGCCAAGTTGGCAGTTTTCCCACGACAAGCTTCGCTTTCTTGGTCTTTCTCCTCAAACATGTTTTCTCTATGTCCGAGCTAAGTGCTCAGTACTTCTGTGCCAGTGGTTCTCAAACGCTTTTTTTTGGCAGTGGAAATTTCTGTAGCAGTATATCTGTGTTTTCAGTGCGGTGTAAATTCTCAGCTGGTGTACATTTATAGTATTTTATAGTTTAGAAGCTATATTCTGATATATTAAAATTTCTATCACACTATTATATTTTTTATAGTAAATCAGATTTTATAGTAATACTATATTTTATAGTAGAAATTATAGAAAACAGATCATTTGAGAGGTATTTTACATTATAATATGCAAAACATCATCATCATCATCATCATCATCATCAGTCCTCTGTACTCCCAATGGAGCATAAGGCACCAACAAAGATTCTCTGGCCAATCCTGTCTTGTGCAAGTCGCGATAACTCAAACCACGTCTTTACTACTTCTTTCTGTGCGTCTCCATGTCTTCAACTGCCTGTCCCTCTTTCTCTTACCCTTGAGGTATTATATAAATACCTTGTTTCACATGTAAAATGTGGGGAATACATCCTCTTTATTTATGGACGAGTATTTGACAAACATTCTTAATTCATGCTACATAATAATTAGGCTGACTCAAGGTCTCTTATATGTAACACAAGCTATAATGTAAACGAAATATTTTTTCTTATAAAATAATACAGGCTACCTCTGACTTTCTTGCGGTACAACTCTGATTCTATTGCGACACATCTCTGATTCTCTTGTGGCACAACTCTGATTCTCTTACGTCACACCTCTGATTCTCTTCCGGCACATCTCTGATTCTCTTGAGGCACACCTCTTATTCTCTTACGGCACACCTCTGATTCTCTTACGGCACACCTCTGATTCTCTTTCGGCACATCTCTGATTCTCTTGAGGCACACCTCTTATTCTCTTACGGCACACCTCAGATTCTCTTGCGGCACACCACTGTTCCATGGCACATAATATTAAAAATGCTTCTCCGTCAGCAGATGAAATGCAGCAACCAAGAGAATCCTCCTTGAGCGTCGCTGAAACATGGCACGTGACGGAAGAACTACTTTTATACTTCAGCATAAAATTGTATAAAACGACCACGCTGATAAACAAATCAGAAGACGGCTGTAGTATCTTGTCGCGGTAAAACATGGATAAACAACGCACAGTTTTCGCTACAGGTCTCCTTAGACAAAAATAATGCAACAAAGACGAATGAAAGGGGAAAATGAAGAAAAAAAACACTAAAATATAAAAGAGTAATTTAGATAGTTAAATCTTACAGTAAAATGCAGTAAGAGTAACCAAGACAGCGCAGACTCAAATGCAGATATCTGTGCAGTCTTACGCTTATGAGTCTTTGAAAGTATCACACGTATCACACGACTTCTCCTCACATCCATAATACTTCCCCTAAATTAGAAATAGAATGGGTTTCATGAACGAAACTGAGTCCTCATTACTCACAAACACTTCCTGATGAAATCTAACAGCTCAGGTGGAAAATGTTGATAGACATTTTATTGCAACACACACGACTTTATTTCAGATGACGTATTTTCGCTTCTTATTATTCCTCTTATCCTTCTCTGCCGGCACCGGCCTGTTAGAAACAGGCGTCAAAGGGCAAGAAAGAGGATACGGAAAGGTCCTCTGGAAACAGTAGAAAAGTGTTCAAGCGTTTGTCGAAATGGTGTGATGAGCAGTGGAACTTTTATCGTTATAAAAATGGAACTTTTATGGCAATGACCGTGGAATTTTTGTCCTGATGAACTGGGGAACTTTTATCATGGTGAGCTGCAGGACTTTTCAGTTTAAATTCTCGAGCATGTCACTCTCAGTGTCCCGAACATGTCACTTTCAGTGTTTCGAACATGTCACTTTCAGTGTCTCGAATATGTCACTTTCAGTGTCTCGACTATGTCACTCTCAGTGTCTCGAACATGTCAGTTTCAGTGTCCCGAACATGTCACTCTCAGTGTCTCGAACATGTCACTCTCAGTGTCTCGAACATGTCACTCTCAGTGTCTAGAACATGTCACTCTCATTGTCTCGAACATGTCACTCTCAGTGTCTAGAACATGTCACTCTCAGTGTCTAGAACATGTCACTCTCAGTGTCTAGAACATGTCACTCTCAGTGTCTAGAACATGTCACTCTCAGTGTCTAGAACATGTCACTCTCAGTGTCTAGAACATGTCACTCTCAGTGTCTAGAACATGTCACTCTCAGTGTCTAGAACATGCCACTCTCAGTGTCTAGAACATGCCACTCTCAGTGTCTAGAACATGTCACTCTCAGTGTCTAGAAAATGTCAGTGTCTAGAACATGTCACTCTCAGTGTCTAGAACATGTCACTCTCAGTGTCTAGAACATGTCACTCTCAGTGTCTAGAACATGTCACTCTCAGTGTCTAGAACATGTCACGCTCACTATAAGTCGTGTTTCATAGAAAAGACTGACTATCATGATCTTATATCATGGAGGAGACAGTTTCAGCTCCACGATAGCAGAAAATTTCATTGACTGACAGAGTTCTTGGATTTGTACTTGCACATTCTTTCTTCAACCGATTTTATGGTTCCTTTTCTGACAAATTTCGCCTCTCTCTCTCTTCCCCCCCCCCTCCCCCACTATTTCTTGTTTATCTTCCTTTTTAAAAAAATGATTTCCTATGGTCTCTATTTGTTACCTCTCATAAACAAGTCCCGTCATGCATATCATATAAATTAACTTCTCATTTTGTCTCTTCTCCTTGCTAAATATTGTTGAAGTGGCCTCTCTTTCACGATGAATTCTTCGCTTCTCTTTCTCTCCACACGCTCCTGATGCTAGGAGTCTTTTGTGTACATCGTTTCGACAAAGTTAAAGAATTCAAAGTTTTAAATTCCACGTTAACAATGCAAACCCCACATCGTTTGCAAAAGATATCGGAAAGGGAGGACGACCAGAAAAGGGAAATCTTGCATGCAACGTTCAATGTTTTCATGTCAAGATGATAATCAGATGTTTTTCTCAGAGATAACTGACGAAATCGAATACATGCCGATCGCGATACTCCTTTCACTTCAAGGGAACACTTTTCTCCTCTTTTTTTCTTTGTCACAGCACTTTGGCTGAGGCAATACACGAGGGTTTTTGTCGATAAGGTCCCGAGGCCAACCCGGACATGGAAGCAAGCAATTTTCCTGGATAACCCCGTGTAATCGCCTAATAACACAAGTCACGGATAGGCAATTTCCGGTTTACATTTAAAAACCATTTTGAATTGCAGGATTTCCTTGTCATTTTCACGGCCGAACTGAGGGATCACAAGCTAGAGCTCCAAGAATGGACTTCGAGATGTAGAGAGCACGGCTGCAGGTTATCAATAATGTTAAATACGTGGTTTCAGACTCTATAGAATAAACAAATTAGAGGAATTTTTCAGGGCAAAGGTATGGAAAGATGTTTTTAGAAACTTTTTTTTTTAAGGTGAGCTGGTGTTAACACGTGAATGGTTGATTCCCCCCCCCCCCCCCCCCAGTGTCTTTTCCTTTGTTGGCCTATTCCCCAGTCTCCTTAGTCGCCTTTTGCGACATGCGTGAAAGGGTGGCAGTGGTTCTATTCTTTTCTCCCCAGACTTAGATCTCGCCTCGGTAGCTATACGGGCGTTGTTGTGAATGGTAGTTAGTTGATTAGTAAGAACCATCATCCATGCATTCTGGGCATGACACATCCAGAAATGCTTCCATCTCCTCTTGAATATCCCCCTTAGCGTATAATAACAGACTGTGCATGTATATATTGTGTACGCCCGTACATGTATATATAGTATATGGCCATCTGTGTTTAATTATCTAAAACGTGCTTGTCTCTTAGTTTAATATCACGTTATGAACAAGTGAAGAATTATGCCAAATGATGTCATAGAAATGTAGACCTGACAGATCCAGCAACATCAGAAACGAATAGGAAACAGCACCAAAATGAAAAAAAAAAGATCACTACAGAAATCTTCATGAGTTCACTCTGAACACCTGCACAGCCAAATGACTAGCAGATGGTGTAATATTTTACTTTTTTATCCTTTATTTTATTGTAACTATTTTTTTTTACGTCATTATTAGGAAATTAACTCAGCGGTAATTTAACCTGTCACGTGACATCTCTGTTTAGGTAATATTGCTCAAATTGTCACACATATTTTCATTTTTCATCCCCTCGTGGCATTTATTCTACATTAATTTTTTTGTTTTTATTATTACAGTTTGATGAAGTCCGCAGGGCAAATATTACACTGCTGTCTTACAGCGAATATAACTGGCTTCCCATTTTTTCCCAATCCACAGTTCTTACAACAAAGATTCGACGTGCATATCATAAGTTTCAGGAATCCATGTTGTAGTTCATCGCCTCAAGCAATCAAGAAACTGGACGTGATTTCGTTCAACCCCGCCAAGAGTTGATACAGCCCTAAATCTAAACTCCAGCGCTGCTTTGTAAAACCAACAGCAAAAGAGAAGCTGGTCAAGAAACAATGTTTCAGGGATATTTCAGCGACAAAAGCAAAGTATTCAAGGATCTAGGACAAGATGTTACTTTCATAATGGGAAGCAAAAACAAAAAAAAATAAGAGTTCAAACGGAAGAGCTTTAACTCTTTCGCTCATAGAAAGGCAATGAAATAAGCCTTTTCATAACTCTTATTTGCAGACAAATTTTAGTATTTGCATTAGAGACTAACGTATAAACAAACGAAACTTCAAAGTTAAAAACTAAAGAACATGCCTTCCCCGTTTTAAAGGTTGATATTTTCAGACTTCATGAAAGCTGACATCCTGTAACAACTTAATAGCATGTCGAAAAACTGACACGAATTAAACAAAGGAAAATATTTCGTTCCGCTAATGCTACTTAATGAGGAGAATCTTAATTACCTGAATTTACAACAACCCCCCCCCCCCCAGAAATTAGGACAAATGATGACCGTCCAGATCAATACACGAGTAGTGATACTATTCTACTTCTGACAATTTGCTAAGCCTAGTTCGTGATGACAAATATGAAAAAAGATTTTTTTTAAAATTCCACTTAAGTTATAATCACAAAAATAAGAAAATAACACGACTCTTTGAAAACCGATTAGTTTGTTTAAAGATGTCTTCAGACTTTTTTTTCAGTATCCTTCTAAAAACATTTCAGCATGAACGAGCATGAATAGAAACGCTCTGAGTGGCTGTGAGGTTCTTCAGACAATTTAAAATCCTATCAAAATAGAAAAAAAAAATAAAGGAATGCAGTGGCTTAAATTCAATCAAATACAGAAGGACATGTGTATTGTAACAATGAAACAAACACAGTAATAATTAAAGCCAATAAAACGAAACAAATTGCTCACATATTTATTTATTTTTTTAAAATTTGTACGGAAGCCATTTGAATTTATTTACAATTTATTATCTCGTATAGATTCAGGGGAGAGAATATGTATTTTTAATATTCTTTTACTCAAATGACTCATTAAATTAATTCCAAATGCAGGAGTTATTACAGCTATATTCAATTGTTATATTCTCTGATGGGATCTATAATTCATATTAATTTCTCAAAACATTGCAGTGGTTTTTCATATTTCTTCTGTTGTACTCCGTGTATTTGAGCCCATACAGGGTTGCCGGTGTTATGCTGCTTTTATATGTGGTATTCACGGCATCCGTGAAAGAGAATCTATGGGCTCACCAGCAAGGCAGCATCACACAGGAGAAATGTGAACATCAAACATTAACAAGACATCATGTAGGGAAAAAAAGATCTGATCATTCAACATTAAAGCTTTATCACATGGACGAAATGTGAAGATCCTACATTAAAACAGTACCCATATGGGAGAATGTGAACATTTAAGATTAAAGCAATATCACACTGGAGAATTGTGAACATCCAAAATTTAAAAAAAAAATATATATATAACAAAGGAAAAAGTGAACATCCAACATTAAAACAATATCACATATAGAACAAAATCTGAACATCCAACAGTCGCACAGGAAAAAAAAAACAATATACATCAAACAGTAAGACAACATCACGCAGCAGAATTAACGAACATCAAACCGAAGGACAGTACATAGAAGAATGGGGTTTTTTTCCCTTTCATGTGAATATGCAAAACAAAAGTCACGTGAAGAACGCCAGACCGGCTGGAGGAAACTCACAAACAGCATACCCCGGGTCACGTGGCCTCCTTCGGGAATACCTGATTGTCAGTGACCCTACAAGTACTGGAAATTGTGAAACAAAAAGATCAAGTAACAATACTCGAACAGTGCTTTGCGAGAATAGAGGGGTTAACAGCATTCTATGGAACAAAATGGTAGAACTCTGGATCTATACTAGAATGGATTTATAACAGTTGTTTAACGAATTAAGGACACATAGAACATTACGTAAGGGAGGAGACTGTCTCTAAATTCATGAGGGCCTTTTAACAAACTCCTGCTGCCACTGTTTTAGTCCATGCAAGAACAGTATTGATAGGACGAAAATGAGAAAAACGGTTCAGCAAAATAATGTTTAGCAAGTGTCACAACAGCCAATATCCACCTCCTTCAAGGCTGTCTGTAAGAAAAGAAAAGTGTCATTATCGTTTCAAATTAATATTTTGATGTGAATCTGTTAATATGTCTCGTTAACCCTTGCAGCGGACAGAAGACATAAAAAAGCCATATTTCTGCTTTCAAGTTCCCTAAAAGACTCTCCTAGAATTAGTTCAACATTTATAACGGGGACTGAAAGGCGGTATTAGTTACATATTTATGACTGGAACTAAATCCAGCTGGTTTATAATAACTAGAAAGTACCCACTTTGTAGCAGCAAATAGTGTTTTCATTTAAGAATTATTTTAAAATATATAAGAATGTTAAATGAGTAAAAAGTGTATTGTCACTCTCGTTTTCTACGCTTAGCAGCTGAAAGTAGCGACGTATCCCCCAGAGTGAGGTTTTGAACTATCACACACATCTTTGTCATTGCCACACACATGCCTTCTAGATTTATCACAGTATACTTGCAGGCCAATGACAAGCTTTCAAATCTAAGAGTCAGTGTGCTCTTTGGCTCAGTCAGTCAGTCAGTCAGTCAATCATTTGCATGTCCCCTGCGGAACTTTGACTCTCTAACAGTTCTCCTGTAGGGTTCTCGGTTGTGAGCAAGATGGTCTGCTGCTGATGAATCCATTGGCAAATTATCAATGATGTCTTGCAGCCATCTTCGCTTTGGTCTTCCTCTCTTTTTCCCATTATGTACCCTTCCAAGATGGTCTTCTCTAAATTATCATGGCGTTTAATATGTTCAAAATATTTAAGTTTTCTCTGTTTAATCTTCCTTACTAGCCAACCTTCTTCAATATTAAGTTCTTATAGTATAGATATATTTGTTCTTTTTTGTGTCCATGATATTTGGAGAACTCTTCTGTAGCATTTACATTCAAAGGCATTTATGTGTTTCTCAGCTGTTTTGTTAAGTGTCCAGGTATCACATGCATATGTTGTGATGGGAAAGATGCATGTCCTTAAAAATCTAATTTTTGTAGTTCTGTCTGTTCCTCTACACAGTTTCTTTAGTTGTTTTACTTTTTTAAGAGCGATAAATGTCCTACTTTTCATTTGCCTCATTCATTCATTCCTTTGCTTGTCCCTTGCGGAACTTTGCCTCCCAAACAGCACTCCTGTAGGCCTCTCGGTTGTGAGCAAGATGGCCTGCTGCTGCTGCATCCATTTCCAGATCATCAACGATGTCTTGCAGCCATCTTCGTTTCGGTCTTCCTCTTTTTCTTTTTCCCATTATGTATCCTTCCAATACGGTCTTCTCTAAATTATCATGACGTTTAATGTGGCCAAAATATTTAAGTTTTCTCTCTTTAATCCTCTTTACTAGCCAGCCTTCTTCAATATTAAGCTCTTGTAGTATAGATATATTTGTTCTTTTTTGTGTCCACGATATTTGGAGAACTCTTCTATAGCTTTACATTCAAAGGCATTTATGTGCTTCTCAGCTGTTTTGTAAAGTGTCCAGGTCTCACAGGCATATGTTGCGATGGGAAAGATGCATGCCCTTAAAAATCTTAATTTTGTGGTTTTGCCTCATTGTATCTCCATTATTTGTTAGTAATGATCTAAAATATTCAAAACTCTCCACCTCTTCCAGTTTTTCCTCACTGATATATATATATATATAATATATATATATATATATATATATATATATATATATCCACCTCTTCCAGTTTTTCCTCATTTAGATATATATATATATATGTATATATATGTAAATATATATATATTTAAGCTGTCCTATTTGTTTTATCAGTGTCATCAATTTACTTTTCTGTGCATTAAGATAAAAGTTTTGCTCTTCACTATTGTCACGAACTGACATAATTAGTTTTCCCATTCCGTTTTGTGATGTGGACAGTAATACTGTGTCATCAGCATATCTAATCTCTGGTATTTCATAACTTATAATTATTATGGCATGGTGATATTGTTTGTCTACATCCTCTCTAACATTCTTTATTATATTTTCAGTATACAAGTTAAATAAGTAAGGCGACAGTATGCAGCCCTGATGGACCCCTTGTTGTCAAACCAAGTTGTTGTTTCACCGTTTATTCTTACTGTTGCCTGTTGATCTAGATACAGAAGTGATGTTAATTGTGTCACATGTATTGGAAATAACATTTTTCCTATTATTTCCCAAAGTTTTTGGTGTTGTATACAATCAAATGCTTTTTAATATTCCATGAAAGATAAACATGCTTTTCACATTAAATTCTCTGCATTTCTCTATTATTAATCTTTTGTTGAAAATATGATCTCTTGTTCCTTTTCCTTGTCTAAAACCAGCTTGGCTCATATTGATTTCTCCTTCTATTTTCTTTCGAAGTCTGCCCATTATGATTTTTAATAGAATTTTACTGGCATGACTAATCAGGGCAATAGTTCTATAGTTTGTGCATAATTTCAAGTTACCCTTTTTCGGCAATTGGATGATTATAGTTCTTTTCCATTCTTTTGGCCAAATATCTGAATGCCATATCTTTTTAAATAGTGCATGATAAATTGTTGCAAATTCCTTTCCTCCTGCTTTAATAATTTCAGCTGTTATCTCATCACATCCTGGTGATTTACCATTTTTCAGATTCTTTATTGCCCATAAAACTTCTCTATTGGTTCGGGTTCTTTCTCCTCCAATAATAACTCACACTGTTGATTTTCGCCTTCACAGTCATTTGTTTCATACATTCCTCTGCAATATTTCTTCTATCCTTCTAGAATTTTCTCTGTCTCTGTCAAGGTATTCAACAGCTCGTCACAAATTACATTTAGTTTAGGTGTGACACTTGTCAGTGTCTTCATTTCTTTAAACATTTCATTATCTCTTCCACACTTCTGATGTTCTTCTATTCTTTCGCAACAATCTTGTATGTATTGTTTTTGTCTCGTCTTATGTTTCTTCTTATTTGGTGGATTATTAGGTGGTGGATGGAATAGAGGAAAAGCTGACAGATAATATTGGTTATGGTCACCATTATATGATGGTAGGCAGATGATCTCAATGTAGGGACAATGGCTATGACCACTGACTAGTACAGTCACTGCCCGGATGGAAAGCAATGGTAAACTACCTTCTGGAAATATATCAATAAACCCAAACAGCAACATGGAAGGTGAGATAAATATAGTATAGGACAAAGAAATGAATCAGGTGGCAATCTAGTGGAGTTTTACATGGAAAATAAGCTCTTTGGCTAAACACATAAATCTACGAAAACTTTTAATTTTTCCACAACCTCCATCAAAACTCATTATTACAACCACTGAACGCTACTTTAATATAGGACTACAAAACTGTTACTACAGCCACTGCCACTACTACTACACTTGCATCAATGCTACAAATAATCCGCTGCCTCTATCAACCGTGTTTACTAAAACCGTAAAGAAAAAGATAAATTCTTGAGAGATATCCTGAGAACACACACTCAGACAATCACAGGAGAACTCGAAGAAAAAGAATAAATGGGAGATTGAGAGGAAAAAAAAATATCTGAACGGGTAGTCAAAGTGGTAAGAGAAGAGAAAGGAAGGCAATATTACGAAAGAAGCCATAGTCTGCACAAAATGGGGTTGATGATCATAAGTGCAGAGGTTCGACGTCTAATGGGTTAATTAATAAAATAATCCTGTCTCTGTCACTATTTTAATCCATAAGTATTGTATCTTCAGTTACAAAAGAAAATCTGTCAAGTATTTACCACAAATATCAGAACAATATTCCAGAAATAATTTACCTGGATGTTATAGACAGGCAAAACATAATGAACGGATGACGTTTATCTGAAACTCACGGGAATAATATGTATAAGGAATGATGTTTTCTGAAACTCACAGGACTAATATGTTAAAGTAATGATGCTTTCTGAAACTCACAGGACTAATAAAGTAATGATGTTTTCTGAAATTCACAGGACTAATTTACTAAAGTAATGATGTTTTCTGAAGCTCACAAGACTAATATGTTAAAGTAATGATGTTTTCTGAAAATCACAGGACTAATATGTTAAAGTAATGATGTTTTCTGAAGCTCACAAGACTAATATGTTAAAGTAATGATGTTTTCTGAAACTCACAGGACTAATTTACTAAAGTAATGATGTTTTCTGAAGCTCACAAGACTAATATGTTAAAGTAATGATGTTTTCTGAAACTCACAGGACTAATATATTAAAGTAATGATGCTTTCTGAAACTCACAGGACTATAAAGTTAAAGGAATGATGCTTTCTGAAACTTCCAGGAATACCATGTTAAAATGATAAAGAAGAGAGATTTCAATAAAGGGCCTTGTCTCTGTTTTTAACTATTTAATTCGTAAAGAGAATTAATCACGTTTCAATCACAACGACACTTGTGTACCAGTCACGTAAGATGCAATGATCATTATTATTTTGTTATCATAAAAGCATTCCTCATGTCGTAATAATAATAGTTTACCATTGCTTTTCACACTTTTATATGGCATCGGACATGAAAATGGAAAACAAGGGAAATGTGCCTGCTATTGCAGCACAAAACAGATCACTTCATGAGAGGACTGGCTGCTACCACAACATAAAAATTTGAACAGAGCAGCTAGCGAGAACTATACTTCTGATCTTGTTCGACCTGGTAGCCTGCTCACCTGGTTTGAAACTTAAGACTTAACTGTAGTTTGCTGCGTACAAGCCCAGTGAGATTGGGGCCCAACTGGTGCATTGTTCGGGGGTCTGGATGGCTTCCTATGTTATAAGGGGACGCAGGGATTCTCTTAGTTTAAGAGAGAGGCCCTTAGTGGAGGAAAGCAGAAAAGTTTATCGATAAAATAAGGCGGAAAAAGGGGGGGGGAGAGAGTGAAAGGGGAAATAGTTTTGCACTATCTTAGAAAAATTCCTCTCGGAGGCCCTGTCTACATAGAAGTAATGGGAGGCCCTGTCTACATAGAAGTAATGAGAGGCCCTTTCTATATAGAAGTAATGGGAGGCCCTGTCTACATAGAAGTAATGGGAGGCCTTGTCTACATAGAAGTAATGAGAGGCCCTTTCTATATAGAAGTAATGGGAGGCCTTGTCTACATAGAAGTAATGAGAGGCCCTTTCTATATAGAAGTAATGGGAGGCCTTGTCTACATAGAAGTAATGAGAGGCCCTTTCTATATAGAAGTAATGGGAGGCCCTGTCTACATAGAAGTAATGGGAGGCCTTGTCTACATAGAAGTACTGTGTTCACTACTGTTTTTCCCAGATGTTTTTTAAAACCTCATCAGTATTCTAGCAGGAAAAAAAAAGAAAACAATTTTAGCATAAATCCACAAGCCAAGACCATAACTACACCGCCATAAAACAGATATGACGCGCCCTTGTGAGCAGATCTCTTGAGCAAATATTTCACTCACCACAAAGCGACATGTTTATAGCATGAATCATACGCATGCCTCCCATTGGTTAGTTTAGTCAGTTTTAAAGGCGCCGTCCATTTTGGCCACGGGGTCACAACTGGCAAAGCCAAAGCCATGCCTTCAAGGTATGAGTTTAGATTCGAGTGTCAGCAACAAATAATAACAACAGAGGCGCTCAGAGCAGAATACTGGCAACAAATCGTAACAAATGAAGGATAACTGTGATAGCAACGGCTGGAAAACTGGTACTAGCATAACAGAGTTACACGGAGATGTATGGATCAGTTTTGCGAACCTATTTTCCTAAAACTCCACCGTACACCTGCAGACAACAAATGAGGGATCAGTTTAAAATGCGAGCATAAGCAGTAACACTTGGGGCATCAGATTTTAATATCAGCAACAAGTAGCAGCAACTGGGAAATCACATTATAATACCAGATAAAACCTACAACAACGGCTGATATTGGTTTGACAGACGAGCAGCAAGTAACAACAACCTGGGCACCAACTGGGGTATCACATTAGAACGCCAGCAACAAGTAAGAACAACTGGTGTTTCAGATTAAAACACCAGCAACAAGTAATAACAGCTGGAGTATCACATTAGAACGCTAGCAACAAGTAATAGCAACTGGTGTTTCAGATTAGAACACCAGCAACAAGTAATGACAGCTGGAGTATCACATTAGAACGCAAGTAACAAGTAATAACAACTGGATTATCACATTAGAACGCTAGAAACAAGTAATAACAGCTGGTGTTTCAGATTAAAACACAAGTAACAAGTAATAACAGCTGAAGTATCACATTAGAACGCCAGCAACAAGTAATAACAGCTGGAGTATCACATTAGAGCGCCAGCAACAAGTAATAACAACTGGTGTATCAGACTGAAACACCTCACCAAGTTATAACAACTGGGATATCATATTAAAACACCAGTGACAAGTAATAACAACTGGGATATCAGATTAGAAAGCCAGCAAGAAGTAATAACAACTGGGGTACCAGATTAAAACACCAGCAACAAGTAATAACAGCTGGGGTTTCAGATTAAAACACAAACGAGTAATAGCTACTGGAGCATCAGATTAGAACACCAACAACAAATAATAACAACTCAAGTATCATAGTAGAATACCAACAGGTAATAACAACTGGTTGATTAGAACACCAGAAATAAGTAATAACAATCAAGAACATCAGGAATATTAAACATACAAGGTTTCTTTTGTTGTCATATTTATTTATTTTGTGTTCCCTTGATTGAAAACTTGGTAGATTCTTTAAAAAGATGAATGCGAAAGATGTAATCTAACAACATAGTATTTAAACCTCTTTCTTGGACTATACCCTCTGTGTCAGAGCTGGCAGGAGTTTGGCCTGTATTTCATGTAGACCGTTTCATATAACTGCTAGCGCTTGAGCATGCAAAGATAAGCTTTTGACAGAGATCTTTAACTAAATCAAAATGGCTCTCCCTTGAATTTTCAGTGAAAAGGGACTAGATTTTGTGTATTTCAAAATTGGCGATTTATTTCTAACAATTTGTAGTCACTTGAAAAACAGAAAGAACAAAAAACAAAAACAAAACACAAAAACAAAAACAAAAACAAACTCTGAACAACGTTCAGTAAATTTTTTTTAAAAATCAGTTAAATTTTTTTGCCTTCGTTATTTTTAGACGGGTTACTACTAATAGTTTAAGAAGAAGAAAATGAAAACATTGTCTTAAATGAAAAAATAACTGAGAAAAGATGGAGGATGACAGAGAGAAAAGATACAAGTTAATGTAGATATTAGCTCAGAAGAAAGTTGGTAACTCTTCCATTATTAAACAGCAAGGACAAGAAGTTTTGTGCCGAGTCTACGCGAGTTTCATGCAGCGCTTAAAAAACACTTTATATGAAAAATTAAAATGACACAGTATTACTGTCCACAACACTAAAAGGAATGGGAAAATTAATTATATCAGTCCATATGAACAGTGAAGAGCAAAACCTTTATCTTAATGCGAAGAAAACTAAATTGATGACAACTGACAAAAGAAATAACGCAGTTGAAATATGTATCAATGAGGAAAAATTGGAAGAAGTGGAGAGTTTTGAATATCTTGGATCATTACTAACTAATAATGAAGATACAATGAGGGAAATTAATAGGAAGATATCTATCGCTCTTCAAAAAGTAAAACAACTAAATAAGTTATGGAGATGAACAGACAGAACTACAAAAATAAGATTTTTAAAGGCATACATTTTTCACATCGCAACATATGCCAGTGAGACCTGGACACTTAACAAAACAGCTGAGAAACATACAAATGTCTTTGAATGTAAATGCTACAGAAGAGTTCTTCAAATATCGTGGACACAAAAAAGAACAAATACTCGTATATCCATACTACAAGAACTTAATATTGAAGAAGGCTGGCTAGTAAGGAAGATTAAAGAGAGAAAACTTAAATATTTGGACACATTAAACGTCATGTGAATTTAGAGAAGACCGTTTTGGAAGGGTACATAATGGGAAAAAGAAAGAGAGGAAGACCAAAGCGAAGATGGCTGCAAGACATCTTTGATGATCTGCAAATAGATGCATCAGCAGCAGGATATTTTGCTTACAAACGAGAGGCCTACAGGAGAGATGTTAGGGAGCCAAAGTTCCACAAGGGACATGCAAATGATTGACTGACTGACTGATGAAAAATAAAAGCACTTCCATAAATAAAGAGAACATAATGTGTTCTTATAACGAGTTCTGTGTTCTTGTGACCCATTTTTCGGAGAAGCTGATTGTGTTCTAGTAAAACCTGCTGTACAAGTTCTAAAGAGAAAGTAATAAAGTTTACAGTTTTCTGCACACTTTAAGAGCCGGTACATGTACTATTTGTCTGGCTCAGCCAACGCATCAGTTAGCGGCCTCCCATGGTAGCATAGCTCGGAACTGGAGATTGATGGGGTCACGGAGACGTTAAAGAACTTGACAAAATGCCTGGTCACACGGATGCTGGTTTGGAAACTGATAGGAAATTCATTCTCCATTCTGTTATTCACGGTTTAAATATAGTAGGGCTCGAGGAGGGATGGGACAGAATAACCAGTCTTCTCATCTCTCACCCTTATTGAGCTTTATATTCCCTGATCAATTCATTCGTCTTCATGAGTGCTATTGGCTCTTTCAATACGCTCGCGTATGTGTGCGGACGGCTAAACAGAAGCAGAGGCAGGGAGTTTAGAGAGGGAGTAGGCTGCTGTGCATAAGACAAAGTGTGGACTAATATACTGCGGCATTAGGAAGCTGGGATTGGAAGATAACACATCACGCGCGGATGCCTGCTTTACATACGGTACATTCCATCTGCGAGTTTCACGGTCTCTCAGTCTTTAAATCTCCTTTCTCAAACGTTGATTGACGCTACTTTACCATCTCTCTCTTCTTTCTTGTTTGTTTTTTCTTGATCGCCGGCTGCTACTTCTTTGTCTGATACTTTGCTTCCGTTCTGAAGTGTGGAGCTTTGAAACAAAAATTGTTTCTGTTATTCCAAACGTGCTTTTCTCTCCCACTTCCCATCTGCTATCCCAGCTGTGTCTTTTTCTCTCTCACTTCCCATCTGCTATCCCAGCTGTGTCTTTTTCTCTCCCACTTCCCATCTGCTATCTCAGCAGTGTTTTTTTCTCCCCCACTTTCCATCTTCTATCCCAGATGTGTCTTTTCTCTCATATCTTCCATCTGCTATCCCATCTGTGTCTTTTCTTTCATTCTTTCCATCTGTCATCCCAGCTGTGTCTTTTCTTTTCATTCTTTCCATCTGATATCCTAGTCGTGTTTTTTTCCTCTTTTATTTTCCATCTGCTTTTCCCAGCTGGGTCTTTTCACTCTCATTTTCCCTGATGCTGCCCAGCCGTCTTTTCCCTTTCCCATCTTGTGTCTAAAGAACCATCCTTTCCAATTTGACGTGTCTTGTCAAAGGCGTGTCCGTCTTCCTATTTCCCCAACTGTTGAAGGCATTTCTGTCCTCCACCGTTATTCTCTTTCCATTTGCAAGCTTTTATCTGCCCGTCATTTCTCAGTATTATCTAAAATAATCTTATTTAATGTTTTCCAGCATCTTCTGTTATATAATAAAAAAAACTGTTTCCGTTAGATTTATTTAGCACCTCCATTGAGGTATATTTTTCAGGTCATCAAGCTAATTACTCAGTCTTCACGCACGTTTAAATAGCAAAGAAAACACGATGTGCGACAGATTTCACTCGAAAATTAGCAAAAATTGTGCTGTTAGTTTACATTGGAAAGTTTACTAGCATAACACGTATTGATTTTTTTTACAACACAAACATTAACATTTTTACATCACAAACACACACAAAAAATTTCCCATGATAACTTATGAGTAGATGAAAAGATCAGTGTACACAGCGGCCTTTCCATGCACCATTGGCCACAGATTTGGTTTCTGTGTGCTGTGCAAACTTATGATCTTGCTCTGCGCAAGGCAAGCTTGGTTTCTTAAACTGCTTCGGCTTAGTTTTTTTTTTTTTTTCAAAACTAATTCACTAATTTCGAAAGAGCTCTGTCTACAGCGAGCTCTTGAAAAGAAAAAGGGCAACAAGAAGATACACCAAAGTTAAGTTTAAAAGAAACAAAATCTTGTCTCTAGAAAAAAAGCTCCTGAACTTGGCAAGCTTTTATTTCTTCGGCAGCTGCCGTGATACTGGAATACAAAACTATTAAGGGGTCGTGGTAATGAAGGATTTGAGAGAAAATTGAATTTAGGATCTGTCTCGTTGTCACTAAGGTCATGGCAGGAGAACTAGACGTACTACGACTGGCACTGGCGCAGAGAAAGGTCCGTCCCTCAGGACTCCATCTCTGCAGTCCGTGTTCAATACAGCCTGTAGCAATTATGCCTGAACCCAAGGGAGAACTCGTGGACTCTAGCAAGTGGAATAGTGTCTTAAGCATTCTGTCAACATCACAGACTAGAAAACCCGTGTTTTGCATACCACCACAACAGTGGGACCCAAGCTGTGATTAGTGGATCAAAGGTAGTAAATGTGAGTTTTCAATAAAACTGAAAATACTTTGTGAATCATCGTTTTTTGACGCTCAGTTTTAACTGACCGGAATGTTCTGTTGTATTAATTTTCACATCAGAAATATTTTGCACAGGAATCCAAAGCAGCAGAAAACAGAGGATTTTTTTCTTGTCTTGTCTTGCCCTCTTCCTTATATGCTTTTCAGTGTTAATGGGGGTAAATACAAATCTTGATAGGGATCGACGATTTGTTTCAGATAATGGAATGTGTAAGGTTTCTGTAGTTTCTTCCCTCCATCATGTGTGGTCTCTCCCTGCGTTTCCCTAAGTTCTAACCATTTCACTTATTTCTGTGGTATACTGTCTGGTGGTAGTCATGTAATGTTGTCAAACCATTTGACTTGTTGTTTCTATGGTATGAAACAGTAGCAGAGCGTGGTTAAACCACCGGCCTTGCGGTTTCTGGATGTAGTGTAATACTAGTGCTTCTCCAAATCTTGTTCTGAAGGTGTCATTTCTGGATGTAGTGTAATACTAGTGTTTCTCCAAATCTTGTTCTGAAGGTGTCATTTCTGGATGTAGTGTAATACTAGTGTTTCTCCAAATCTTGTTCTGAAGGTGTCATTTCTGGATGTAGTGTAATACTAGTGTTTCTCCAAATCTTGTTCTGAAGGTGTCATTTCTGGATGTAGTGTAATACTAGTGTTTCTCCAAATCTTGTTCTGAAGGTGTCATTTCTGATCTTATTTCTCCTTGTTACAGTTAGTTTTCTCCGCAGACATTCACTTCTGTCGTGCGACTTTCCTTTCGTGTTTAACTGTTAGTGTTCATGTCTGATACTGATAGCACAAAGCTGGGAGAAAGAATGTGTTGTACAGAATCCAACGTGCTTCCAGTATAATACAGTGGGCAAACAGTGGTCAAATTGTGGCCTGGGGGCACGTGCGGCCCACTGTTTTATTGTTCCTGTACTTTACTAATATTTTTTATTAAGTGATTATGTGATTTTATGACATCTCTGCAAAGTTCAGAATAAAGCTTATTTGTTACAGTGTTTTCTGTAATAAAGAAGATAAAGCGCACCATGTCTTGTTGTGAACTGAACTTTGCGCATTTATTTCAATGTGAATGACGGGAAACAGTATTTGGAAGAGAATTTTAATCACAATTTTGAATCAAAAAGAGTAAAAAATATATCATAAAAATGGAACTCGATACCATTTATTTCTTGTCTCTGTCCTTCCGCTTGCCTCTTTCTTCACCTAAGAATTTTTTCTTTGACATGTCAGTTATCTACTTTGTAGCTTATGTTAGTTATTTATTATGTAGCTCATGTTAGTTATCTACTATGTAGCTTAAGTTAGTTATCTACTATGTAGCTTGTGTTAGTTATCTACTATGTAGCTTATGTTAGTTATCTACTATGTAGCTTATGTTAGTTATCTACTATGTAGCTTATGTTAGTTATCTACTATGTAGCTTATGTTAGTTATCTACTATGTAGCTTATGTGAGTTATCTAATATGTAGCTTGTGTTAGTTATCTACTATGTAGCTTATGTTAGTTATCTACTATGTAGCTTATGTTAGTTATTTATTATGTAGCTCATGTTAGTTATCTACTATGTAGCTTAAGTTAGTTATCTACTATGTAGCTTGTGTTAGTTATCTACTATGTAGCTTATGTTAGTTATCTACTATGTAGCTTGTTTTAGTTGTGTACTGTGTAACTTGTGTCAGTTATCTACTATGTATTTTGTGGTAGTTATTTACTATGTATCTTGTGTTAGTTATCTACTATGTAGCGTATGTTAGTTATCTACTATGAAGCTTATGTCAGTTATATACTAGGTAGCTTATGTTAGTTATCTACTTTGTAGCTTATGTTAGTTATCTCCTATATAGCTTTTGTTCGTGAATGTAGTACTCTTAGTTTATATTATCAGAGATGTTCTTTATTACAATTATAAATCTGTGTTAAAGTGAGTGTGTGATAAGAAAGAAAGATGGGCAGAAATGTCAGACCGAGTGAACAGTTCTTCATCCTTCAAAAATTAAACTCTCTTGTTTGTTCTCTCTCTCTCTCTCTCTCTCTCTCTCTCTCGACTCACCCACACACCTTTTATTTCCTTACAACATAACTACACTTAGTGATATGTACATTTTGCTAACATATACTTTGTGTACATATTATATACCGTTTTGTAAAAAGCTTTAGACTTTGCCACTTGTTTGTTGTGCTCTGAGAGCCACAATAATTATTCGTATCTGGCCAGACTCTCAGACCTGTTGTCCACCTCTGGAAGAGAGGTTTCCATTCTTTTTGAAAACCCAGGCTATATCCGGTACTTCAAATAGATTTGAATTAACATTCGGAATAGAACGCAGAAAGGAAGACAGTTTCAGCATATAATGATGGTCAATACGGTTTATAGCCAGGTCTTTGTTTCAAGAAGAGAGAGATTGTATCTATGTCTTGTCAAGATGTATCTATGTCTTGTCAAGATGTATCTATGTCTTGTCAAGATGTATCAATGTCTTGTTAAGATGAAGGAGGCAACCAAATGAAGGTTTGCTGTCGTTGCTGTGAAGCGGGTTGAGATTCATACATCGCATCATTGAATGGTGGAAAGTGATCAGGTCTGAAACTGGGATGAGACTAAAGTTGACGATATTAACTCAGAAAAGACCAGAGACTCTGAGAAAGTATGAAAACTGGTCCTCATCATCATCATCGTCATCGACGTCGTCATCATCATCATCATCATCATCATCATCATCTTCTTCTTCTTCTTCTTCTTCATCATCATGTGTCAGCTCCACAGGAAAAGTTGGCTGTAACAGATCTTTATGCTTGTATTTTGGTTTCACCTGTGGATGTTGTTCACTCACCTGTAACACTGTCGTGTAGTTCTTTACTTTTAAGTTTTTCGTCCGAAGCGCTCTGTGATATACCAGATGTGCTCATTCCAGTGTGAAAAGAACAGTGTGATAAGAACAGTGTGATAAGAACAGTTTAATTGTCTGTAGTTTTTGTGTGTGTGTATTATTTAGTTTTCATTTTGGACTGGCTTCTTTTCTGGCAAAGAAATACGCGATATTTTTGTTTACATAAAATATGTATATCAAATCAGAACTTTCCTTTTCCCTATCATCTAAATTTGTTTATATTTTTTATTCTGAATATTATGGTGTGAAAATGAATGGAGGCACCGGTTAAATAACATTAAATTATATAATGTCCCAGGTCTATATGAAAGCCAACAACACATGTAGCTACTTACATATTACTCTTTTACTGCCAATGCCACTGTATGAGAAAAGTTCTCATCACACACAATATACAAGCTGATTAACGCTGGTGCATATAGAACATACGGTTCTATGACAAGCTAACAGATGCACAATGTGAGAAGAACTGACCGCGATTGATTTACTGATAACATTATTTCACGTGTACATATATTTATAAGTATGTGTATTCCGTGAACAGGCTGATATTAGTGGCAAAGGTAAAAAGATAAAGGGCTGTCATGCCACTGAGGCAGTCAGGGAACGTGGAGTATTTTCCTCTACTTGCCGGGATACTAGAGCGTGACGTGGACAACAGATGTCTCAGTCATTCCTCTGAAACGAAAAATTATCTCAGAAACGGGGAACTCTCTCTCTCTCTCTCTCTCTGTCTCTCTCTCTCTGTGTCTCTCTCTGTCTCTCTCTTTGTCTCTCTCTGACTCACTCTCTCTGTGTCTCTCTCTCTGTGTCTCTCTGTCTCTCTCTCTGTGTCTCTCTCTGTCTCTCTCTCTCTTTCTGTATCTCTCATTGTCTCTCTCTATCTGTCTGTCTGTCTCTGTCTGTCTGTCTCTCTATTATACAAAGCAGGGTACACTAGAATCAAATCTATTGTAGGAGCTCTGAGGCGGAACTCTAACAATTATATATAATCCATATAATAAACTTCAGGGGTGAATATACGGGGTGAATATACGGGGTGAATATATAGGGTGAATATACGGGGTGAATATATGGGGTGAATATACGGGGTGAAATAGAGGTCAGCTGACTGAAGGTGTCATGGTGATAGGGCTAGTTAACTATAGCCCAACAAAACCCTGACCCATCACTTCGTTGGCCAACAGACTTCAGCTGGGGTGGGAAAATATGGGCACTAACACTATACCCCTATGTGCCTCTAAGGCATGACAGGATTACCTTTACCTTTTATTTAATGAGACAGGGATCATTACTGTCCCCGTGGCAGTGGAGTCTGCTAAAGAAGCGCTGCACTTTTTCCTGCTTTGTTACCTTCTCTGAAGGCCTGCAAAGACAAGACAACCAGCGTGAACCATTCCTGTGCCTGTGAGCCTACATCCTCACAGCATTGAGCGCAAAGAACATTCTCTTCGCAATCTCATGGCGATAGAACAAGAACATGAAACCGAATGTACTGGTATTTCACTCTAAGTCTTTGATGGTGAGTCGAGGAAAAGATGCTGACACATGGAGCACGTATCATGCAGCATTTCAGTTTGTGTTGTCAGCGGTGTAAGGACTTGTTGTCGCTGTTTGTTAGAACACACTTCCATTTTCAGCTTTTTTTTTGTCTGTTTCGTGCATACTTTGTCATATAATCTATATGTTGGCATGCTGGAACTATATGTTTGATTGTACATGCGTTCTTAGCTTTTGGCGTACGTTATTTCCTTTCCTGGCGTGCCAATGAGCGGGAGACTAACTAGCGAAGAGGTTAGTCTAACCTCATTGTACAGTGAGGTAAACTGTGAGTCGGAGAAGCAGCAGTCAGCTCAGGTAAACTGTGAGTCGGAGAACCAGCAGTCAGCTCAGGTAAATTGTGAGTCGGAGAAGCAGCAGTCAGCTCAGGTAAATTGTGAGTCAGAGAAGCAGCAGTCAGCTCAGGTAAATTGTGAGTCGGAGAAGCAGCAGTCATCCCAGGAAAGCGGAGAGTCGGAGAAGCAGCAGTCAGCTCAGGTAAATTGTGAGTCGGAGAAGCAGCAGTCATCCCAGGAAAGCGGAGAGTCGGAGAAGCAGCAGTCATCCCAGGAAAGGTGAGAGTCGGAGAAGCAGCAGTCATCCCAGGAAAGCTGAGAGTCGGAGAAGCAGCAGTCAGCTCAGGAAAGCTGAGAGTCGGAGAAGCAGCAGTCAGCTCAGGAAAGCTGAGAGTCGGAGAAGCAGCAGTCAGCTCAGGAAAGCTGAGAGTCGGAGAAGCAGCAGTCAGCTCAGGAAAGCTGAGAGTCGGAGAAGCAGCATCAGCTCAGGAAAGCTGAGAGTCGGAGAAGCAGCATCAGCTCAGGAAAGCTGAGAGTCGGAGAAGCAGCATCAGCTCAGGAAAGCTGAGAGTCGGAGAAGCAGCATCAGCTCAGGAAAACTGAGAGTCGGAGAAGCAGCATCAGCTCAGGAAAACTGAGACCTTTGGCACTGCTGGAGCTGGAGAAAAAGAAGCCGCAGAAAGGAAAGAAAAGGAAACATGGAACTCCAGTTTGTGTCAGTTGACCAGAAAAAAGATACTAGCCTTGGCAACATATCCATTGTCAGGCTAAATGGTAAAGAAAAGGACTGAATTTTTGTTTCCCACATGTCTTCAAATTTGTAGTTAATTATTTCCAAGAAAAAGAATCCTGCCATTCAGATAACGCTCATACCTGTTATGTTACTCTTCCTTTTTTTGTAGCAATCATTGAAGAGTAAATGAAGAAATCTTCTTCTTTACTTGTGTGAGTAGTATGAGATGTGAATACTTTTGTACTGAGTTACAAGTAGATGAGTTTCTGTTATACTGCCAGGTCAGGACGTGTGTGTTCCCGAACAGGGAACTGGTATAAGAACATAATAGATAACGAGATCGAGAAAGTAGTCCTATGACGATATACAGGCTGCTACGAAATATGACGTCAGTGCCCGTTTTTTCCTTTAATGTAAGCGCGCTAGATATGTTACGTAGTACCTGCCTGTAAGCGCGCTAGATATGTTACGTAGTACCTGCCTGTAAGCGCGCTAGATATGTTACGTAGTACCTGCATGTAAGCGCGCTAGATATGTTACACAGTACCTGCCTGTAATCGGGCTAGATACGTTACATAGTACTTGCCTATGTATACATCATGAGTGTTTTCAGAAAACCAATAATTTTATGGCATTGTAAATCTAGTAACTGTAGCATTTAAAATACCATTCAATTCTTAACTTGGAACATAGTCAAGAATATTTTCTTGTTACACTCTTTACAACTGAAATCTGCCACAAACACGTTTACAGAAACGACGCTGCAGAAGTTCTTCACTTTAAAATAAATGTAAAAATACTGGAAGAATAAGAAAGTGATATGAGCACACACACATTTTATATTTTAAAAAAAATCACCGAAAAAAAAGCAAATTTTGCGTGAAATTGAACCCTTGGGTTATAGGAGTCAGTTAACCCATAGAACATGGTGGAGGATATAAAATGGGGGAACGAAGCAACTAAACCTTGAGATCTCTGTCACTGTGTTACGATTACTTTATAAAGCGTGCTATGTCTAGATTTTTAGATGCTCCTTGTGCATTCTTCAATGTTCTTTTATTATATAATTCCCCCCACCCTAGGTCTGGCTTGGAGAGTGTGCTGATTACAGGACTGTCCTCATTTTTTACATTTTTCGTGAGGACAATATACAGGACTGTCCTCATTATTTACATTTTTCGTGAGGACAATATCAAAGCATGGGGGGAAAAATGACAGAAATGTATTCAGCCTATAAAAAACAAGCATTACTTTGCACTAATCTATATAATACAGACGAGCGATTAATGTTCCATATTTACGTTGAACAACTGCCAACAGAATCAAAGTACCACTGACACGGGCGACAGTCCATTAACAATACCTTTAGGCGTTCCTATTCCATCATTTGTCCTTAGTCCCCGGGCGTTTTAAAAGCTTAACATCTCATTAACTGGTCTGATTCGCAATCCTCTACCTTCATCAGCGCTCGCCTAGCTTCCCAGCAACGCGTTGAGCGGATTCTGTGTGTTAATTTCACGTGCTTGAAAACCAGTGATGGACAGAATGTCAGACTTAATCTTCATTTGAACGCGAGTGCCATCATTGCCTGCAATGATTAGATGAGAGTTTAGGGAGCTTAGGGGGGCGGGGGCGAGAAACGGGGCGAGAGAAACCAGGGAAGGAGTGGAAGGGGAGATTCTATGGTGATTGATTCCAAACAGTATTTGATTTCTACTCCTATTGTTTGAAACCAGATCTAAGTTAACTGAAGTATTGCCTTCTCGTTGTGTTGGCTTGCTCATGTGTTTCCATAATGTGCACTACAAGCTTTGATAAATCGAGTAAGCTTTTTGTTTGTTTCTTACAACTGTTTATTACAGCTGTTTCTTTCCGTAGCTACAGCACGGCTGCATGTTTAGCTAGTCAGCTTCATGAATTGACTTCGTCAATAAACAGGAGACATTATTGATTTATATCGGCACAGTTCAGTATGGAGGAAACATTGTAATATTTATTATTTTCATAATTAGTATTATCGCAATGTTAAAGTCTCATCGTGTGCAATAAATACTGTTAAAGTTTTTATATTATACCTGTGGCGGCGAAAACGCTGTCCTGTTTGGTAATCGGCGAACTAAAGCTGACATGCTGGCGTTAGGGTTGGCGAACTGTAGAGGACCAAGACCTCACGTTTCCATTCGTACTCTAGTAACATGCTTATCTTGGCTAACGGGGCAGGAAGGGCCATAGTCCCCATGGTGGTGGAGTCTGATAAAGAAACATTGCTGATCCATTTTTGTTGGTACAGACAAGGACTGAAAAGACAGCTGCCATAACGTGCTCCTAAGCCGACACGACGCAACATCTTCACAGCATTGACTACAAAGAAAACCAGCTCGCAGTTGCAGAGAGAGAAGGATAGAAGACAAGAAAAGACAAGACAAGACACGTTAATTTCTGTCGTCAAATCATGAAGAGTGAACAGGAACTCTCTCACATATCCGAAAAAGAGGAACTCTTTCATACGTGAGGTAGAGGAAGGATCACGAAGAAGTCTTTCATATGTGAGGTGGAGGAAGGATCACGAAGAAGTCTTTCATATGTGAGGTGGAGGAAGGATCACGAAGAAGTCTTTCACATGTGAGGTAGAAGAAGGATCACGAAGAAGTCTTCCATATGTGAGGTGGAGGAAGGATCACGAGGAAGTCTTTCACATGTGAGGTAGAAGAAGGATCAAGAGAAAGTCTTCCGTATGCGAGGTAGAGGAAGGATCAAGAGGAAGTATTTCATATGTGAGGTAGAGGAAGGATCAAGAGGAAGTCTTTCATATGCGAGGTAGAGGAAGGATCACTAGGAAGTCTTTCATATGCGAGGTAGAGGAAGGATCAAGAGAAAGTCTTTCATATGTGAGGCAGACTAAGGACCAAGAGGAATCCTTACACATACCAGATAGAGGAAAGATTTGCGTAAATGATAAGGGTAAAAAAAAGGTAATCCTGTCATGTCTTAGAGGCACATAAGGACATGGTGTTAGTGCCCATATTTTCCTTGACCTGTCAGCACACTAGAGGGTGATATGGTCAGTATCATGCCTGGCCGCCTTTTCTTCCCCAACTCCAGAAGAAGTCAGGTACCCATTTCTACAGCTGGGTGACTGTGGTGCCTCCGGCCGGATTCGAACCCTGATCTTTGCCATGAGAGACCAGTAAATTGTAAAATATAATATGGATTGGTTTCGCTTTAATCAGAATCAGAGCTGACTAAAGAATGGCTTGCCATCCTTTTCCACTTTGGACCCAACAACCAGCAACGATTAATGTAAACAACAACAAAAGACCTTTCAGGAAATCGCGCCATTTTCAGAACATGCATGTGATCCTGAAACATGCTTAACAAGCCCCTTGAGAACTTCATGAGCAACAACAAACACAGCGACATACAATCAAACTTCCGCAACAAAACAGAAACACAACCACAGGCCACAGTTATCGGACATGACGCCGAGAGACTCACCAAGATGACGTGCTGCTGCGACTGGATGGGCTACGGACCTGGCTCTCAGAGGTGCTCCCTACCCGGGCGACTGCGTGAAAAGGTTCGGGTTTTTCAGTGGACTTGCTCTGCATTCGCTGGCGACACAAATCCTGCAGTAATGTAATAAATAATATTCAAGATTATTCTACAGACAACGCACATTACGCAGCAATGTATAATTTTATATGAGTTTATGCGTACAGCACAAATCCTGCAGTAAAACTGTACTCGTTTTTTTTCCCTCAATTTAGACACCAGGTCCTACACTTGGTTTCTTCCTCAGTTTAGACTACAGGT
>CM019717.1:21459499-21554499 GCA_009760885.1 Achatina immaculata | reverse complement strand
TAAAACCACACTATCCGATTGTCCATTGTCTTCAACCTCAACCATTTTCTGCCTCCCTTCTTACTGTCTCATCATTCTTTACTCTTCTTACAAGTCCACCCTTCTCCCAAGGCCCCAAACTCCCCATCCGTGCTTTTTTTTTCATGTCCACTGAGAATTGATAGTCTTACATATAATATTTTAAATTTCTTAATTACTCTTGTCTTACAATCCTTCTGGTCGTTTTTGCTGCTTAAATTATTCTTAATATTTTTTGTTATAAAACTATCTCCAATTGCTTCAGATGATGGCCTCTTTCTCTTACGTGTTTTATCATTGTTCTTTCACCAGCAGCTGCTAGTAGGATATTCTTGGCAGCCGTTGCAGTGAAGATGTTGGATTACAAATGTCGTACGGAAATGGGAGCTGTTAGGGTGATAATTTGAAGACACACAGTGGGCCCCAAAATTCCGGCTCAATGGCAGATGTGGCCTCCTAAGGGACCACGACGGGTCCCGCTTCGTTAGTCAAGCTGATCCCGTTACTTGGAGCATCAACAAGAGGAGAAACAAGATGTGAGCTAGATCATGATTGCCGGCCCTGATAATCTTCTTGTCACTCTCGTACACTCGTCATTCCTCTCCTCATCAACGTCCTCACTTCCTCCTCTCTTCAAAGTCCATGTCTTCATTTCATGCTCTCTTCAAAGTCCATGTCTTCATTTCCTCCCTTCTAAATCGTTCAGGACTTTACTTCCTCCCTTCTAAATTGTTCAGGACTTTACTTCCTCCCTTCTACATTGTTCAGGACTTTACTTCCTCCCTTCTAATTTGTTCAGGACTTTACTTCCTCCCTTCTAAATTATTCAGGACTTTACTTCCTCCCTTCTAAACTGTTCAGGACTTTACTTCCTCCCCTCTACATCATTCAGGACTTTACTTCCTCCCCTCTACATCATTCAGTTCTTCACGTTCTCCTCTCTTCAAAATCCGTCTTCACTTCATTCCCCTCTTATTGTCCATATCTTCAAAACCTTCTCCTTTTCACTGTTTATGTCTTCATTTCCTCCACTCTTCATTGTCTGTGTCTTCACGTCTTCTTTTCTTCATTGTCTGTGTTTTCACTTCATCCACTCTTCATTGTCTGTGTCTTCACTTAACTTTCTCCCCGACTTCATCCACATATGCTTTCTTTTCAGTCGAAAAACTGGTTCAGTTTAGCTTTTTTGTTTTATTTTCGTGCATGTTCTTCGACACAAAGTGACAGAAGTGAATTACAAATCCTGTTTTTTTTTTTAATTCAGTCTTTCAAATAAGTCGACTCCAGAAAGCGAAACAAAAAAATTTAGTTCTTCTATTTTGTCTTTTCTCTATCATGTTTTCAGTGCTTTATCTAACAGACTGAACTGATCAGACATTACAAGTTGTAGGAATATATGTTCTATTATAGACAATGGAAGATGAACAAATCTTTGTTAGATCTATGGCACAGGGACACTGACAACAAACTTACAAATATGCATACAGTACTCCATGTTTCTTACAAACTCTCCTTTCACTCTCAGCCATGTTTCTTACAAACTCTCCTTTCACTCTCAGTCATGTTTCTTACAAACTCTCCTTTCACTCTCAGTCATGTTTCTTACAAACTCTCCTTTCACTCTCAGCCATGTTTCTTATAAACTCTCCTTTCACTCACAGCTCATGTTCTCTCAGTGTAGTACCTGATAGTCCTTGCAAGATTCCTGGCTGTCAGGATTGCCGGTGATAAGGGCCAGCTTCCGTCTGGACCTGGAGTTGCGCCTAATCAGGAACAGCGTGACCACGGCCAGAACCATTCCAGCAATGGTGCCCACCAAAATGAAGGCCAGAGCAACATGGCTGTCGTCCTGTTTAACCTCCACGCGGTTGCCCTAGAAATAAACATAAAAGAAGTCTCTTACTGGCCGGCTGTCGGATTTAACTCTTTCTCAGCGCACACGAGACTAGATTGTTACAAGTAGGAAACAAGGAGACTTCTGTACAGCAAAGTAAAAGAAGACATTATTGCACGATTAGACGTCGACAAAAATCATAGACAAAGGACTTTTACACGTAAGAGAAAGAAAAAAAAATTACACAAGAATTACCTGGGAGTTGAACCAGGGACTCTGTTAGGACGAGCCGCCGTACAGGCGCGACAGAGTAGCGCATTAAAACGTTTTATTTCCTTCGCGAGAGCACATAAAGTTTTTCACAAGTTTATATCCAAGTTTACACTAAAAAAAAAAAATAAAGGAAATAGTTATTACTCTTTAGATGCACAATATTCATAAAGATCCCTTCTGAGTTTTCAGCCTATAGAAACTTATTTCGTTGCTTAAGTGTTGAATTATACTAAGAAGAACATCGAAAATAGCTGTTTTTAGCTCTTATCAGATATATAGGGCTTTTCAGTAAATAAATATAAATGAAGTAACGACTACCACATAGTTTTGTTTTGTAGTCGGGAGTTCGGAATTTTAAATCGCCAAATGCACTAACATTAGGCAACAGGGCATTTCCAGATACAACATGGCGGCATTGATTTTTTTGTTTTAAATTTAAAAAAAATGAAAAGCTGTTTATTTCTTACTGTTCAGTTAGTCAGAATCAGCTTTAGAGCAAAGAAAGCACATTGTTATCAGGTTGTTAAGCAAGCTATAATCTACATAAAGCCGTCTTCATTATCTTCATTCTCATCATACCTCATTCTCTATTCTTGAAAAGTTATGTTCCTCGGATTTTTTTTTCTTTTTTGACTTTGATTTTGGAGCTCTGTTCTGAAAGACTAGTCCAATGCATGCCTTAATTTTAGCTATCTTTCCTTTCTTTCTATACCAGCCATTTACTATTCTGCAGTTAGAATAGACACCGCACTATCTAGTTCAAAACATTGAAAACACAAGAGAAGTATTGCATTATTTGAACTTCAAGTGATTAAGCAGACATTTATAGCTAAGAGACACTTGTTAGATTACAGTTTCAGTTTGCACACCCCACAAAACAAGTAAACTAAACAGTTTCCTTTTCAAAATAGGGTAAAAGTCTAATTTCTTGTATACAATACATTACGATACAATCGTGGTTTAGGGAAGAGCAGGATTTGTGGAAGATGAGTGAGTACATTTTACTATTTACAAACTCAAATAGCAATGAAATTCACAATGAGACCTGGTATATGAAGGTAACACGCTTGTAGGCAGCAATGAAGCTCAAGACTAGAATTTCTACTACAAAGTAATACAGACAGCAATAGCATTCATGACCAGAATTGCTCCTACGAAGGTAATACATGAAATTCATGACTATATTTGCTCTTAAAAACACAGACAGTATTGAAATCGATGGCCAGAATTTATACTACAAAACTAATACACCAGCAGTGAAATTCATGACCAGAATATCCCCACTGAAAATAACATAAAAGCCACTGAAATTCTTGCCAAGAACTGCTCTACAAAAGTAGCATAGTTGGTGTATTCATGACAGTATAAGACTTTTTGCTTTTCAGCTTCTGAATTTCGGATCTTAGTCTCACATATGTCTTATGGACTGTTAATCTTTTATCACTTCTCAGTAAACTGAACAGCCAGTCAGTCATTTGCATGTCCCTTGCGGAACCTTGCCTCCCTAACAGCTCACCTGTAGGCCTCTCGGTTGTAAGCAAGATGTCCTGCTGCTGACGCATCCGTTTGCAGATCATCAACGATGTCTTGCAGCCATCTTCGCCTTGATCTTCCTCTCTTTCTTTTTCCCATTATGTACCCTTCCAAGACGGTCTTCTCTAAATTCTCATGACGTCAAACTGAAGAACACGCTAAAAATTTCGAGGGCACATATTCAATTTTTTGAGGCGAGATTTTGTCGTGGAAGATCGCCGTTCTTTTTTCGGGACATCAGTTAGCAATCGTTCTGGACATCAGTTAGCAATCGTTCATTATAATATGAAAAGTTGTCAGAAGTTGCAAGCAATCACTAAGGAAAAAAAAAACTCCCCGACCTGAATGTTTGCTGACTACGCAAAAGAAGCAAAGAACAAAGAACAGAGAACTAAATGCAACTTTGCACTAGAAGGACAAGAGAAAATGATCCATTCTTGTTCCATTTTCAACAGAGAAAGCCGAAGTCAGTGCTGTCTGCAGGTTAATTAACTTGCGTCATCAAAGCTGATTTCTTTGTTAATTAACTGGTCAGAAATTAACATGTATAAATATGAGTAAGGAAGCTGGAAAGCTGGTTCTTCCAGATGGTAAAGACAAACTGTTATTTAGTCTGATGAGTCGTCATTGTGATTATTTCTATCCAGTCATAGTCTGATGAGTCGTCATTGTGATTATTTCTATCCAGTCATAGTCTGATGAGTCGTCATTGTGATTATTTCTATCCAGTCATAGTCTGATGAGTCGTCATTGTGATTATTTCTATCCAGTCATAGTCTGATGAGTCGTCATTGTGATTATTTCTATCCAGTCATAGTCTGATGAGTCGTCATTGTGATTATTTCTATCCAGTCCTGCAGTGACTGAAAGAACATTTGATAGGACCTAGCTAACAAACTTTGACAACAAGGAGTAGACCTAACTAAAGAGCTGTGACAACAAGGGGTAGACCTATATAAAGAGCTGTGACAACAAGGAGTAGACCTAGATAAAGAGCTGTGACAACAAGGAGTAGACCTAACTAAAGAGCTGTGACAACAAGGGGTAGACCTAGCTAAAGAGCTGTGACAACAAGGGTTAGACCTAACTAAAGAGCTGTGACAACAAGGAGTAGACCTAACTAAAGAGCTGTGACAACAAGGGGTAGACCTAACTAATGAGCTGTGACAACAAGGGGTAGACCTAGATAAAGAGCTGTGACAACAAGGAGTAGACCTAACTAAAGAACTGTGACAACAAGGGGGTAGACCTAGCTAAAGAGCTGTGACAACAAGGGGCTACACCTAACTAAAGAGCTGTGACAACAAGGGATAGACCTAGCTAAAGAGCTGTGACAACAAAAGCTGTGATTATTTTTATCCAGTCCTGCGGTTACTGAAAGAACATCTGATAGGACATTTGATGATACAATCAAAGTGCAGACCAGTACACAAACCCCTGTTGTTAAACATTGAGAGAAGAAAGAAAGCATCAAGGTTAGAATCAATAGAATCAATAAACAATTATTTAACACCAGATCAATGGCTCCTGCATGTGTTTGTTTGTTGCTAATGTTGGAGACAGCCTTCGTTAAGTTCAGTAATAGTTGCTTTAACGACATGGACATTCAAAGTACAACAGAAACTAGCGTTTCTTGAGACGGAAAGTTAGAATGTATTGCGAGGGTTAATTCTCATGGGGATTAAGAAAGAAGATTTACTGAACAAAAAGTCAAGACTAACATGGATTGGCTTATGTATACCGTGTATCCATATGAAGATAGCAGAACATTTTAGCACTGCAAATTTAAGAATAAAAACGGTATATTTCATGTTTCTTTTCATAACCAGATAATACACAGTAACTTTATCACCACATTGTTGTGCCGTCTCTTTTTAGATAGGTCTACCCCTTGTTGTCACAGCTCGTTAGCTAGGTCTACCCCTTGTTGCCACAGCTCATTAGCTAGGTCTACCCCTTGTTGTCACAGCTCGTTAGATAGGTCTACCCCCTGTTGTCACAGCTCGTTAGCTAGGTCTACCCCTTGTTGTCACAGCTCGTTAGATAAGTCTACCCCTTGTTGTCACAGCTCGTTAGCTAGGTCTACCCCTTGTTGTCACGGCTCGTTAGCTAGGTCTACCCCTTGTCACAGCTCGTTAGATAAGTCTACCCCTTGTTGTCACAGCTCGTTAGCTAGGTCTACCCCTTGTTGTCACGGCTCGTTAGCTAGGTCTACCCCTTATAACAGCTCTTGCTGTCATGTTGAATCGAGTTCAATTTCTTACACGCCTATGTCAGCCAAACTATAGCTGTCAACCTCTTGCTCTTTTTCCTATCGTCTTTACTATGTTATACGTCTTGATATAATCGAAATATTTTAACTGTCTTGTTCTTATGTTTTCATTATTTCTTTATGCGGCAAAGAAAACAAAGAATGAAATACTAAATTATTTGACCCTAGTATTTCATTCTAAGCATTATTTCCTGTTCACAACATTCGCACTGTTTAATGCAACTTCATTCTAAGTCTTAAACTTTTAAACTTAAGGCATTTTAAACTCGGCCATTTTCATTAATTCATTCATTTGCATGTCCCTTGCGGAACTTTGCCTCCCAAACAGCACTCCTGTAGGCCTCTTGGTTGTGAGCAAGATGGCCTGCCGCTGGTGCATCCATTTGCAGATCATCAACGATGTCTTGCAGCCATCTTCACCTTGGTCTTCCTCTCTTTTTTTTCATTATGTACCCTTCCAAAACGGTTTTCTCTAGATTATCATGACGTTTAATGTGTCCAAAATATTTAAGTTTTCTCTCTTTAATCCTCTTTACTAGCCAGTCTTCTTCAATATTAAGCTCTTGTAGTATGGATATATTTGTTCTTTTTTGTGTCTACGATATTTGAAGAACTCTTCTGTAGCATTTATATTCAAAGGCATTTATGTGTTTCTCAGCTGTTTTGTTAAGTGTTCAGGTCTCACAGGCATATGTTGCGATGGGAAAGATGCATGCCCTTAAAAATCTTATTTTTGTGGTTCTGTCTGCTCCTCTCCACAGATTCTTTAGTTGTTTTACTTTCTGAAGAGCGATGGATGTCCTCCTCGGCCATTTAGGTATTTTAATTCTTTAAGCATTTTTTTAAACAAGACGTACTTCGTATTCCGGGACAGAAAATGACATAAAAAAAAACTCATCGAAGACTCTTTCATTTTACTGAGACCAGTTACCAAAAGAAAATTCTTTTATTTCACCGAAACCAGTTACCAGACAAAAAATATGTATATATATTCCGAAGGATGCAGTGGAATTCTGCCTCTATCGCAGTGGTTTTTAACCTGGAGCCAGTGAATCTCTAAGAAGTGCATCGGTGGATTTGTGTGTGTCCACAGATCAGGAAATGGATTCACTTGATTTTAAAAGAAAAATCTTAGCATCGTCAGGGTTCTGTTTGGTTCTTCATGAAAAATTGGCCAGGCTAAATCTCCACCACTATCGCCCTGATGTAGTCCGCCATCTTCCCCAGGCTTGAGTGGGAGCCTCACAGCTTTTCTTTCAGTTCCTCTCCCTCGGGCCAGATCTGTGCTCGGAGGTTTGAGTGGGTTGGCCAGATCTGTGCTCGGAGGTTTGAGTGGGCTGGCCAGATCTGTGCTCGGAGGTTTGAGTGGGCTGGCCAGATCTGTGCTCGGAGGTTTGAGTGGGCTGGCCAGATCTGTGCTCGGAGGTTTGAGTGGGCTGGCCAGATCTGTGCTCGGAGGTTTGAGTGGGCTGGCCAGATCTGTGCTCGGAGGTTTGAGTGGGTTGGCCAGATCTGTGCTCGGAGGTTTGAGTGGGCTGGCCAGATCTGTGCTCGGAGGTTTGAGTGGGTTGGCCAGATCTGTGCTCGGAGGTTTGAGTGGGTTGGCCAGATCTGTGCTCGGAGGTTTGAGTGGGTTGGCCAGATCTGTGCTAGGAGGTTTGAGTGGGTTGGCCAGATCTGTGCTCGGAGGTTTGAGTGGGTTGGCCAGATCTGTGCTCGGAGGTTTGAGTGGGTTGGCCAGATCTGTGCTCGGAGGTTTGAGTGGGTTGGCCAGATCTGTGCTCGGAGGTTTGAGTGGGTTGGCCAGATCTGTGCTCGGAGGTTTGAGTGGGTTGGACAGATCTGTGCTCGGAGGTTTGAGTGGGTTGGCCAGATCTGTGCTCGGAGGTTTGAGTGGGTTGGCCAGATCTGTGCTAGGAGGCTTGAGTGGGTTGGACAGGTTTGAAGGTGTTCTCGCGTCTGAATACCAAAGCCACAGGGACACTCATTTGTGTGTGATATTTTGAGGCGACAGAGCTGGCTCAGAAGTCTGCAGTGGCCCGTTCTTAGTGGAAAGACTGTGGTTTGCTGGTATCTCTGCAGCTGATGAATGGGGTCTTGTTTTGAGTCTAGTATAATTTTTGTTTTACAGCTAGTGTTTAGCTTGTTGTGGATGATGGTTATTGCTTCTTGATATGTTACTGGGTGGTTAATCTGTTGCATTTTGCTTCCTGCCTCGGAGGTGGCATCTGTTTTTTTTCATTTCCATTAAGTCCACAGTGTGAAGGGAACCGCTGTAAGACTATAGCTGAGTTTTGGAGCTTGTTTAGTTGTGATATAACCTCCTGTGTTGTTTGTGAGTCGTTTTTGTTTGCCTGTATTGGTTCTAGCAGGGCTCTGCACTCAGTGAAGCATAAACTCTTCTCCGGTGGCTTGTATCTTTCTGTGCATATTTTCAGAGCTTGTTTGAGTGCTGTTGTTTCTGCTCTGTAGTTTGAGTGCTGTTGTTTCTGCTCTGTAGTTTGAGTGCTGTTGTTTCTGCTCTGTAGTTTGAGTGCTGTTGTTTCTGCTCTGTAGTGTGAGTGCTGTTGTTTCTACTCTGTAGTGTGAGTGCTGTTGTTTCTACTCTGTAGTGTGAGTGCTGTTGTTTCTACTCTGTAGTGTGAGTGCTGTTGTTTCTAATCTGTAGTGTGAGTGCTGTTGTTTCTACTCTGTAGTGTGAGTGCTGTTGTTTCTGCTCTGTAGTTTGAGTGCTGTTGTTTCTGCTCTGTAGTGTGAGTGCTGTTGTTTCTACTCTGTAGTGTGAGTGCTGTTGTTTCTGCTCTGTAGTGTGAGTGCTGTTGTTTCTACTCTGTAGTGTGAGTGCTGTTGTTTCTACTCTGTAGTGTGAGTGCTGTTGTTTCTGCTCTGTAGTTTGAGTGCTGTTGTTTCTACTCTGTAGTTTGAGTGCTGTTGTTTCTACTCTGTAGTGTGAGTGCTGTTGTTTCTACTCTGTAGTGTGAGTGCTGTTGTTTCTGCTCTGTAGTTTGAGTGCTGTTGTTTCTGCTCTGTAGTTTGAGTGCTGTTGTTTCTGCTCTGTAGTTTGAGTGCTGTTGTTTCTGTTCTGTAGTTTGAGTGCTGTTGTTTCTGCTCTGTAGTTTGAGTGCTGTTGTTTCTGCTCTGTAGTTTGAGTGCTGTTGTTTCTGCTCTGTAGTTTGAGTGCTGTTGTTTCTGCTCTGTAGTTTGAGTGCTGTTGTTTCTGCTCTGTAGTTTGAGTGCTGTTGTTTCTGCTCTGTAGTTTGAGTGCTGTTGTTTCTGCTCTGTAGTTTGAGTGCTGTTGTTTCTGCTCTGTAGTTTGAGTGCTGTTGTTTCTGTTCTGTAGTTTGAGTGCTGTTGTTTCTGTTCTGTAGTTTGAGTGCTGTTGTTTCTGCTCTGTAGTTTGAGTGCTGTTGTTTCTGCTCTGTAGTTTGAGTGCTGTTGTTTCTGTTCTGTAGTTTGAGTGCAGTTGTTTCTGTTCTGTAGTTTGTTTCTGCTCTGTAGTTTGAGTGCTGTTGTTTCTGTTCTGTAGTTTGAGTGCTGTTGTTTCTGCTCTGTAGTTTGAGTGCTGTTGTTTCTGTTCTGTAGTTTGAGTGCTTTTGTTGTTGCTCTGTAGTTTGATGAGTATCTTCCTGCTGGCTGTGCTTGTCAGCGGGGTTTTCAGTCTAAGAATCCGATGAAGATGCTAGCACCTACATTTCTGGTTGTCTCTTCTGCAGATCTGTTCGTGAAGACACGAGTCCATTCTGTAAGACTGTATTTGACCTCTGTCATTTCCAAGGCTAGGGATTTCATCTCCCTGGCTGTGTGTTGGGTTTTTCGTTGTTAGGCCTGATATTCTTGTATTTATCTGGACAAGTGGCTGGTAGTGATTTGTCTCTTCAAATATAAGTGGGATTCGATATCTTCAGGGGTGATGGGGACCAGGTCTTTGTGAAGGGAGTGGAGTTTGCGGGATTTGTGGATGAAGCTATTTCTGTTGATTCTATTTTTGGGCGCTTCATTTATTTTTTGGTGCAGGGGATGTTTGGGCATGCGTAGAAGCTTTTCTCTGTAGGTAAGTATTTTCTCGTCCCGTCTGACGTCTAGGGAGGGATGAAGGAAAGGGATTCCATTTTTGGGATTGGAGTAGTCTTTAATCCTCCATTGATCAGTCTGAGTTCTCATTTACTGTTCTAGTTTTAATGAGAGGTCTACAGCGATTCTCAGGCCGGTAAGGGGTACATTGTAAAAAAAAGGATTAAGAACCGCTGATTAAGGTAAAAGGGAAAAAAAGCAGTAGTCTTGTTTCCTATAGAGGCACCTGGAGAATATGTTGTAAGGCCAATATTTTCTCTTACCTCTCGGCACGCGACAGGATGATGTATTTATCTCCCGGCACGCGACAGGATGATGTCTTTATTTCTCAGCACGCGCCAGGATGATGTCTTTATCTCTCGGCACGCGACAGGATGATGCCTTTATCTCTCTGCACGCGACAGGATGATGTCTTTATCTCTCGGCACGCGACAGGATGATGCCTTTATCTCTCGGCACGCGCCAGGATGATGTGATCAGCGTCACAACTGCTCCCCTTTCCCTACCCAGGCTCTAGAAAGGAGCCAGGTACCCGTTTCTGATGCTGGGTGTAGGTGACTGGGGCACAACTGTCTGGTCTCTAGCCATGAACTTTCGTCGTGAGAAACAAGCGCACTAGCCACGTCGCTACTCATGTGCCAGAAACATGATAAGAGGAAGCACAAAGACACTGTATACAGAAGAGAATAAAGTAAGTTACAACTCCATCTTACGCCAGAACGAACGCCGGAGCGATGTACTGGTTTCGATTGGAATTTAAAAACAAAACGTTAACTTAAAATCCGCCTAGCAAAGTTTCACTAAATAAACAAAAAAATAGCACAGCGTTAAAGTTCACGTCTTTTTATAACAACACTCATTTACAATGTACCATGCTCATTTCACGAATTAATCGTCAAACAAAGAAAGGCCTACCAACTTGACGTTGATCTTTTACATCAAATTCTCTCTTGTCTGTTACATAAAAAAAAGAAAGCAACTTGAACCAAAGCAACAAATTATTACAACTTTTTCTGAGTTGTCTGAAACGATGAAGGAAGGACAGTCCTACACAAGCTACCAGGTAAATTTCTGGCAGTTAAAATAAACTGGAGGAAAAAAAAAATTCGATTTGTTAGAGATGTTGGAACTTGATTGAAAATATCACTGGGGGAGGGGGGGAATGAGGAAAGACTAAATAATTAAATCTTTTGTGGACACGTGAACAAAGATTCTGTAAGAGGTGAATTAACAGAGATATTAAAATCAGTTGATGCATTTTTGGATACACAGAGTGGAATAACAGTGGAATAATCAAATACGAAGCGGAATAACAGTGGAATAATCAGATACATACTGGAATAATAGTGGAATAATCAAAGTGGAATAACAGGTTATCAAAAACATCCTGAAGGGAAAAGAGTATGGATGTACGGAAACTACACATAGGAAGCCAAAACCAGAAGATACAATGAGGACATCTCGTGGAAGTTGGAACCAAAATATTGCGGGGAACCGTTATAGGAAGCATTCAGAGAACTGGCAAAAAAAAAAAAAATGATAGTACAATGAAGTACTTGAACAAATTAACCCACCCTCCCCCCCCCCCCCCCCCGAAAAAAATCAATAAATTCTCCCTCATTCAGAACTGACCTTATTTAAACACTCCTAAAAGCAGTAATCGGTTAACGGGGTAGGGGTATCCCCTATCAAAGGAGAAGTAAGACGCCTCCTTACCTCCGTTACTCTACGGGACACCTTTAGGAAAGGTGGAGTACCCGTATACCCCCCCCCTCCTCCCTGATGAGGGTGACGTAAGCCATGGGAGCAGGTGGTGGATGGAATGGGAGAGCAACCGACAGATAATGTTGGTTATGGTCACCATTCTATGATGGTAGGCAGATGATCTCAATGTAGAGACAATGAGTACGATCACTGACTAGTACAGTCATTGCCCGGAAGGAAAGCAATGGTAAACTATCTTCTGGAAATATACCAAGCAACCCTAATTGCAATATGGAAGGTCAGACAGAAAAAAAAGATCTGGCAGCGAGTCCCCAAGGCCAGACAGATCTAATTTTAATGCTGGGGAAGAGTGTGAGACAGAGGTCAGTACTAGTAATTGTGATGACAAAATCCTGAGGGTGTTGCTAAGGAAAACCCCTGCATCAAACTAAAAAGAAAAATAAGAGTAGGAACATGGAATGTAAGAAGTATGTATGAGGGAAAGTGTCAAATAATAAGTGATGAGATGAAAAGAACGGGGATACACATTTTGGGAATCTGCGAACATCGATGGAAAGAATCAGGACACTTCAAGAGCGAAAATGATAATATCTTTATATACTCTGGTAGAGAATTAGGAGGAAATAACGAATGGAGTGCCTTTTTTACTTGGACAAATTAACATCAAAAGCATTACTAGGTTACAATCCAGTAAGTGGTAGAATCCTCACTATCTGACTTAAAAGGACTCCTAGAAATGTAACAATCATCCAGATATATGCACCTACATCAGCAGTAAAAGGGGGAACTAGAAGACTTTTATAACACACTGCAAACTACAATAGACTAGGTATGGAAAAATGATACTGTATTTATAATGGGCGATCTTAATGCAAAGACTGGTACAGAAAAAGCAGAAGACGAAGGATATGTTTTGGGGAAATTTAGTATAGGGCATAGAAATTAAGCTGGTTACAATATAATGGCGTTTTTGCATGGAAAATGAGCTAATGGTCGCTAATACATTTTCTAGACAACACCCAAAAAGACTTTACACACTGACATCACCTGATGGGAAAATCAAACAGATTACATTTTAGTGCAAAGAAGATGGAGGTCAAGTATGACATCAGCAAAATCTTTACCGGGTGCTGATTGTGACACGGACCATGAGTTATTAATAGCAGACATGAAGATAACGATCAAAAAGACAGTTAGGGGATCAAGACCACTCCGCTTTGATCTTACAAAAATACCAGAACAATACGGTATAGAAGTGAAGAACCGTTTCCAGCTACTGATCGTTGTACAGGAGGAGAGACACCAGATGGACTGGGTACGCAGGCCAAAGATATCTTAATAACAGCAGCTAAAGATATGGATTCAGTAAAGAAAACACAAAAGAATGAATTGATTACAACATTCACTCTAGAACTATTAAAACGACGTAGAGAAATGAAGAGGAAATGGAAAGTGACAAATAACACCAAAGAATAATATAAATTATTAACAAAAGAAGTAAGACGAAACATAAGAAAAGACAAAAAACAACACATACAAGATTGTTGTGAAAGAATAAAAGGACATCAGAAGTGTGGAAGAGATAGTGAAATGTTTAAATAAATGAAGACATTGACGAGAAATGTCACACCTAAGCTAAATATAATTTGTGACGAGATGGGGAAGACCTTGACAGAGACAGAGGAATTTCTAAACAGATCGAAGGAATATTGCAGAGGAATGTATGATACAACTGACTGTGAAAGCAGAAATCAACAGCGTGAATTATTATTGGAGGAGAAAGAACCCGAACCGACAATAGAAGTTTTATGGGCAATAAAGAATCTGAAAAATGGTAAATCACCAGGAGGTGATGAGATAACAGCTGAATTTATTAAAGCATGAGGAAAGGAATGTGCTACAGTCTATTATGCACTATGCAAAAAGATGCGATATTCGGGTATTTGGGCAAAAGAGTGGAAAAGAACTATGAGTAAGACGGCTACAAAAGGGTAACCTGAAATTATGCGCAAACTACATAACTGTTGCCCTGATTAGTCATGCCAGGGAAAATTCTGTTAAAAATCATAATGGGTAGACTTCGTAAGAAAAAAGAAGAAGTGAATATGGTCCAAGCTGGTTTTAGACAAGGAAGAGGATCAAGAGATCATATATTCAGTATAAGATTAATAATGCAGAGAGTTCAATGCGAATTTATATTTATCTTTTATAGACTATTCAAAGGCATCTGAATGTGTACAACACCAGAAACTTTGGGAAATAATGGAAAAAAATGGGATTTCCAACACATTTGATACAATTAATATCACTGCTGTATCTATACCAACAGCTAGCAGTGAGAATAAATGGTGAAACAACAACCTGGTTTGACATAAAACAAGGGGTTCATCAGGGGTGCATATTGTCGCCTTACTTATTTAACTTGTATGCTGAAAATATAATGAGGAATAGAGAAGATGTAGACAAAGAATATTACGATGCCAGAACAGTTGGAGGTTATGAAATACCAGAGATTAGATTTGCTGATGACACAGTATTATTGTCCACAACACAGAAAGGAATCATTCATTTCATTTCATTTCAGAAAGGAATGGGAAAACTAATTATGTCAGTCTGTAAGAACAGTGAAGAGCAAAATCTTTATCTTAATGCAAAGAAAACTAAATTGAAGACAACCGAAAAAACACATATGGCAGCTGAAATTATATATATATATATATATATATATATATATATATATATATCAATAAGGAAAAATTAGTAGAGGTGGAGAGTTTTGAATATCTTTGATCATTACTAACTAACAATGGAGATACAATGAGGGAAATTAAAAGAAGGACATCTAACACTCTTCAAAAAGTAAAACAACTAAAGAGCTGTAGAGAGAAACAGACAGAATTTAAAAAATAAGATTTTTAAGGGCATAGATTTTCCCATCGCAATATATGCCTGTGAGACCTGGACACTTAACAAAACAGCTGAGAAGCACATAAATGTCTTTGAATGTAAGTGCTACAGAAGAGTTCTTCAAATATCATGGATACCAACAAAAAAAAAACAAATATATCCATACTACAAGAACTTAATATTGAAGAAGGTTGGCTAGTAAAGAGGATTAAACAGAGAAAACTTAAATATTTAGCACACATTATAGGCCAAGAGAATTTAGAGAAGATAGTCTTAGAAGGGTACACAATGCGAAGAAGAAAGAGAGGAAGATAAAGGCGAAGATGGCTGCAAGACATAGTTGGTAATCTGCAGATAGATGCATCAGCAGCAGAGTATCTTGCTTACATCCGAGAGGCCTACAGGAGTGCTGTTAGGGAGCCAAAGTTCCGCAAGGGACATGCAAATGACTGACTGGAAAGCAGTAAACAAGCCAGGACCTAGTCAGTGTGGCTTTTATTCTCATTCATCTTTGCCGTCGTGCTCAAATCATCATTTATAAGTGTGATAAAATCATTGGGAAGACACCATCATGAATTGTGCAGAAGAGACCTCGTAGTTATGTATCATCAAAGCAGGTTACCAGCAGTCGCTGAAGCGAAGTTCGGAGACTGGCTTACACAATGAGAACACTTGTCATCGATCTAGAATTGCGGAATGCTTAAAAAGCGGTAAAAAAAATTATGTTTATGTTTACAAGATGAATTTATTATTAATTCAGATTTCAGCAACTGCCTAAGCTGTGCTGTCAGAGGATCGAGAGGCAAGAAAGAGTACACAACATTTGACATACAGAAAAGGTAGATCAGTTGTCCAAGACTTATGAAATGTATGAGGTGTTATGTGTTTTCAACATAGTGGAAGTCTGCTATGTATTACTTCTGTAATGAAGGCACTAACAGGAATATGAGAGAAACAAAAACATTTCTTCAACTGAAACATGTTCTTATTAGATTGTTTATTACAACTAGAAAATAAATGCTGGATAGACTAACAAGATGGCACAGATAAAGAACACCAGCACCGTTTATAACCAGCGCTCGGAGCAGGGAGTTGTGGAAAACCATGATATCCAAAGCCAGCCGGCAAGGCAACAGATAGATATGTTAGAACTAATTTGTAAAGTGGTTCCGTATACTAATTATTTTTCCTTATATAACTTGAAGTCCAACAAAATATGAGTGTGTATAGTATACATACTGCTGTTTTCTGTAGCTCCTACAAGAGACCTTGAGTTTAAATATTAAGGCTGTTCTACTGGGTTAAGTATTGACGGTGCAGGAAGGTTTGCCACAATCCTATAGTCTTCATCAACAAGATATAGACAATACGACCAAACTATAATTTTCTATACAAACAGCCACGGTGTGGGGTCAAGCCCACTCTGAAAAAAAAACCCAATTTCTACAAATTCCATCCAGTAGATGCTGGTAGCCAAGTTCTGCTCTCGGTGGGGCTTTCCAGTTTTCTTTAGTTTTATCTGTAGCTATACCACATATGCATCTCATCTTCCATGATGTCTTACATCTTACATCCTTCCCGTGTCGTCATACGTCACACAGGGCTCGCGGCGTGTCTGGCCATGGGTCTCTAGTCTCGACGAGCTTCTCAACCTCATCAAGAGATTTGATGCCAGTCATCTTAGCCTCTCTGGTTAGTCTTTTTTTTTAGGGTCTCTCCAAGTCGACCTCCTTTCCTTTTCCCCCGGATGTTTTCGATTTCAAGGCCTGCTCTGTGATTCTGTGATTATTTCTTCTCATCACCTGGCCCACATATGCCAACCTTCTTTTCTTGATCACTGCTAAGTCTCTTTGCCGCATGCTCATTTCTCTTATCTCTGCTTTAGTCTTCAATTCGTTTTATTGTATACAAAATATTTTCCATAATGATGCAAACTTACAAGAAAAAAACTGGTATCAGCCATGTAATGCAACTTACATATATTAGGCACATATTTTAGTTCCGTTAAAAAATAATTGGATAACAGCATGACTGTATTCAGCATGGTCATGTAACAACAACAACAACACAACAACAACAACAACAACAACAACAACAACAGCTGAGCAGGTAAAAAAAAATGTCAAATTGGTCATTTTACACAGATACGTGAATGTCCAGTTTTAATTCATCTTACAAGAAGTTAGTTCATATTTGGGTAAAAAGTGCATGAATCGAAAAATAGCATAGCTTCATTGTTACTATTCTTCCAAAACGGCGGTTCTCAATATCTCAAGTCGCAGCCCTCCCTTTTCAACTCAGGCGGCCCCCGAATCCTCCCTTATATACTACTAAATCAACATCCAGAAAGGAATTCCACCATTATACGTTCTCAACCCCCCCCCCCCCCCCCCAATAAATTCTACCCTTTAGACTTTATGTTATTTCCCGGGTAGCCCCCATCTGCCCCAGCACTGAGAATCGCTATTCTACTGTATATTTTATACATTAAGAGGTTCACTGTTAACTGATATAAATTATTAAATCTGGCTCTACGTGCAGCGGCAAAGAAAATCTTCGCTACTTGAAGCAACTGCATAGAGAGCAGGACGTATGACCAAAAAAAAATCACGTATACATTCATGCGCTGCATAACGCCAATTCGGATAACGTCCACCCCCATACACGTCCGCGATCCCATAATGAGATCAGAAGGTAGTGGACCTCGGATGTGGCGAAGCGAACAGCTTCCCATGTACGTCTCATGAAATCAGAGCGATTGCCCTGCAGGGGTATGATGATACAGTACATACATAACGTACAATATATATCTTGATAGGCCTATACTTATATTTGTGGTGTACTTGATTTACAATCGCTATTTTAATGTTAATTTTCCATACCTCGACTAGACTAACGCTGGGCTATCACCCATTGTTAACATGTACAGGCTACTCTCGCTTTACGAACGTTCGACTTACGCACAGCCCGTAGTCATGAACGACTGTTGTAAAGCCCATTACATAACAAATCTGAATTACATGAATGGTTCATAATAACAAATAGGTACTTCTCTGCGGAACGCATAAAAACACTGCACGTCTACAGACCTCGTCGGTGCTCTTAGTGTGTGTTTGTATGCAGAAAAGTACATTGTATGCTTTATACCAGGACAAAATTGTGACTAACTGACATTAAAATAAAAATGTACCTAACTGTTTAAATATACGTACAAATTCGACTTACGAATAGAATTAGGAACGGAGCTTGTTCGTTACCTGGGTACTGCCTGTATATAGCAAGACGTTCGCACAACGTCCAAATCACACAACGTTGTTTCATGTAACGTATCGTGGGCCTTATGCCGCGCATGACTGTATTCACACTTAGCAAAGTTAGAAAAACGAGGCTTGCGCACATAGAAGTGATACATCACAGTTTGTATGATTAGCAATAAAAAAAACAGACAAAGTCTTTAGGATACTGTAAAAATAGAGTCGCGGTCACTCTCTTACTATTTCTCCTCCAGTTACAGTTACTCTCTTACTATTTCTCCTCCAGTTACAGTTATTCTCTTACTATTTCTCCTCCAGTTACAGTTATTCTCTTACTATTTCTCCTCCAGTTACAGTTATTCTATTTCTCCTCCAGTTACAGTTACTCTCTTACTATTTCACCTCCAGGTACAGTCACTCTCTTACTATTTCTCATCCAAGTACAGTCACTCTCTTACTATTTCTCCTCCAGTTACAGTCACTCTCTTACTATTTCTCCTCCAGTTACAGTCACTCTCTTACTATTTCTCCTCCAGTTACAGTCACTCTCTTACTATTTCTCCTCCAGTTACAGTCACTCTCTTACTATTTCTCCTCCAGTTACAGTCACTCTCTTACTATTTCTCCTCCAGTTACAGTCACTCTCTTACTATTTCTCCTCCAGTTACAGTCACTCTCTTACTATTTCTCCTCCAGTTACAGTTACTCTCTTACAGCCATTCATGCTCTCGAGTTTACAGTACTTTGTCTATTGTTTTCCCAGGCCAGTCACACACTCCTTGTTCTAAAAGTCCGCGGTCAGGAAACTTTAGGCCAGCTTTTCAACATAAAACATCTGCAATCAAAAGTTACAAACAGGAAACAGCAGTACAAAGAAAGTGTGAAGAAATGTACTGTGATCTTACCAAAGGCAGGCACCGAAAGCACGGATTTTAACAGGAGAACAAGAAACTACAAGAAAATACAAGAAATTACAAGAAAATACAAGAAATTACAAGAAACTACAAGAAAATACAAGAAATTACAAGAAACTACAAGAAAATACAATAAACTACAAGAAACTACAAGAAAATACAAGAAATTACAAGAAACTACAAGAAAATACAAGAAATTACAAGAAACTACAAGAAAATACAATAAACTACAAGAAACTATAAGAAAATACACGAAAATACAATAAACTACACGAAACTACAAGAAAATACAATAAACTACAAGAAATTACAAGAAAATACAAGAAAATACAAGACACTACAAGAAAATATAAGAAACGAAAGAGCGTGCGCTGTCCAGAGAGAGATAACAAATGTATTTAAACAATTATAAGAGACGTTGAAAGAATTTGTACAAGGAGTTTGTAAATACTGCACCGTCAACAGATCTTGCAAAAAAAAAAAAAACACTTTAAGAGTGGTCTAGTGGTTAGTGCGTTTGTCTTCCACAGCGAGCTCAGCGGTTCAAGTTCAGTCGGAGGTAGCTCAGTCAACCAGAAGATGGTACCCGGCTCCTTCTGGAACTAGGGAAGGAAAGTGGGCCAGGTTTGGCGTTGACTGTATCACCCTGGCACAAGCAGACAGGTGAAGGAACATATCGGCACTATCATCATGTCTCCTAATCACGTCATTGGTATGACGAGAATACGTAACAAGAACAAGATCATTACAACAGAAGATTTGACGATAAAAAGAACAGATAAGATCAGTGAAATATCAGAAAATACAGAGAAAAACGAAAAGAAGGAGAGTTTTAGAGAAAAGAAAGGCGTACAGAGAACATATCTAGGTGTAAATATAAGACAATAACATAACGGAACATACAGTGATGTAGGTATATTACTGCCATAAAGTAACGATTAAAAAAAAAAACTACTCGATGATACAGGTTGATCTTGATCTTGTTACTTGCATCAACAGCACGGCATCTTGCTTACAACAGAGAGGTCTACAGGAGAGCTGTTAGGGAGGCAAAGTTCCGCAAGGGACGTGCAAATGACTGACTGACTGACTTGATGAAGGCACTTGTATAGTTTATAACTGTCATTAGAAATTATGTACAGAGAATATTCTGCTTTATCTGTTCTTATTGAAATATTTTCACTAGCTGGTCAGTACTGGGTTATGTTGCCTGCATTTATATAACACATTTCTCCATCAAAGTACTTTTTCCATGTTACAGAAGCAATTATTAACAAATTACAATTAAACAACTGACCAGAATATATAATGTTTTTTTTTTGAAAAGTTAAAATTTAAAGCAACATCCTAATTATCATAATAATGTTTAGATTATTCTCGCTGAACAACTGTCAAATATTACATTGAAGGAGTGCCATAATTTTGCCCGTGCGAGTATAAATCATGTCATATACTTTATACAACCAAATAAACGATGACATAAAATTCAAGATCATAGTTTATTTACTGAACAAACTACTCCAGCCACAGGCACAACGTTCAAGTTTGGAGCGTATGAACATGAATACACTTTGCACATAATAATTTTTAAAATGAGAAAAAAAATGTATATGGATCTCATCTTGAGCATTTTCTAGCAACAAGCAACGTCGACTACACATTGTCTTGACTGCTTACCTTATTATCAAAGCTGTGTCATGATCCGTGACTACGGCAGGAGAACAGTGCGGGCGAGGCAGGGCGAATCTGGGCCCAGTGTCAGCTTATTGCGACCAGATGTGGGGACAAGGAGACAGAATTTTCTTGCCATTGAGGAAAACATTTGCATAATCAATAGCAGGTCTGCGTCCCCTTTCCGTCTGAGATCAAGAAAACTCTATCCTGGATGAATATTGCGACGAGGAAGGTTAGGACCCGAGCTGTAAAGATATCTGTCCCCCCTTTTGTTTTTTTTTTTAATCTTCAGACGACGTGGTTAAGTGTAGCGCAATTTAAGATTAACGTTGACCTGGTCAGCCTGGGTTTGAGCGTTACTCTGTGCCACCAACTACCTGAGGACCCTACTATTGTCATCGAAATCGCCTGTCAGTGGCAGAGCGGGTATTGATATGTGAGAGTCCAAGCATGTCTTCTTCCCATCCACTGAAAAGATCAGGCCTTCCGCTCACATTATGGCCGGATGCATAGTCTGCACATGTTTGGGTGTGAGTATTTCCCTGAGTGAGGAAAACTAAGAAGACTTTGCCCTCGTGCCGTCGTTCACAATCCGTCATTGCCTTCTCTTGGTTTCATCTCCATGCGCGACGCATCAATTGACTTCTGGGAAAAAGGGTCAGTGCTACTGAAGTGAAGGAGCAAAATGAAGCTTACTCGAATGTGATATTTCTTCGTCTGCTTTGTTTCACATTTCCCGAGGTCTTGGACGAGAGTCGCAACCTTGTGACGAGTGATGGCTTCTCTGCTCACGTAGAAAGCGCGACGGACGCTGCTTCTGCTTGCTAACGGAGTTCGCGCCTCGCTCTCAACTCTATTGATCAACAGATTTTTACATTCCCGCCCAGAAAGGCCAGCTGACCAAAGACGTTACCATGGGAACACAAACTGATGGCAGTGGCAATACACTGTATCTTGGAAGTTCCTGCAATGTAGCAAGTCTGTCTTTCTCCACTATTGATTGGCCAATCTCGACCAACAACTCCCACCCCCCTTTTTATATTCACACCCCGGTTCAATCACCCACCCCCAGCTCTCTAACCCCTTCCCCTCTCCTCCCCACCTCAAGAGTAAGCAGGGTCATCGCTAATGACAACGACAGCGGGGAACTGTCACCATCGCTACCACCGGCGACGCTACCACCGTCTGCACTGCAGTTGTTACACAGTCGATGGTGGGGACTTGTCATATGTTATTCATTAAAAGTAATGCTGTACAATTTGCGACCTGCTTTAGCCCGACTCATAAAGTTACGTCCCATGAGATTTGGACAACACTAGCCTCGGTAATTTGGAGGAGGGGGGGGGGAGATGTCTATGAGATTTGGAGGGTGGGGGATGTCTATGAGATTTGGAGCGTGGCTGGGTTTTGCTTCCAGGGAAAGGATGTCTCAGCCGGATGCATGTGGTGCGTGATTAGATTAACATTTGTGAACGAGTACTGGTGTATGTATGCTGAGAAATCCGTCTGTGTATGTAACATCACGACTGTATGTAACCTATCATTTGAATGCTCATATGATCTTATGAGCATAAGCATTCCCCGAGTTCAGCGTGCCAGCGCAGGCGAAACGGTCTGACAACGTCAATCAGCTCAAAATGTAAACAAAAAAGAGCTTTATCGATTACCCATTCCATGCATTGTTTGACAGAGATGTGATTCAGAATTTCATTAATGGCTTCATAAAATGTTTAGTACACGCGGTTTATGATTTGCTTCTGTCCGCCCAATAAACAGACCCTTCATTATTTTCCGCTATACAGAATCAAAGCTCTCATTAGACTCAAATATGGCGCTCAGTTCGTGTAGAGCCTTGGGCATTTCAAGGTGTATACAGAGCCCATCACACGAGACACCCGCTCCAGATTAGAGTTTAAGTATTTGTAGATTACTGAGGCAGAATAATTTATTACTCTTTTGATAGTGGCATATCCATCCATCCATCCATCCATCCATCCATCCATCCATCCATCCATCCATCCATCCATCCATCCACCCACCCATCCATCCACCCACCCACCCACCCATCTATCCATCCACCCACCCATCCATCCACCCATCCATCCATCCATCCATCCATCCATCCATCCATCCATCCAAGAAACCGCAACTAACTCACGTACATGAAGAATGTGTTCATGTGAATTGTTCACCCCGGCAATGAGAAAGCTCAGCCTCCATCATATCATCACTGTACCACACACGACGTGTGCCTGCTCTATTTGACCTCACAGCAAGAGACGAAGAACAGAGAACCAGTTTTAACTGGGCCCCATCCCTTTCTTTTGTTGCCTTTTTAACATAAAATCATCCCCTGTTCAAGGAGGTCCAGCGTATGCAGTCCCAGTTCCGGTTAGGTTTTCACACATTCAGAAGATTAATTTAACTTTCATTTTCTATCTTGAGATAAGGGATGCGACACTCCAAACTTACGTAATACAAATCGTCCCTTTCACACTGCACCACTGATATATACAGAAATTATCACTTTGTTCCACTCAGCGAATTTTTACTTGATACCTTTTACAAACTCTCTTAAATGGATGTTGTATTTCTGCTGATGTCGTTCATGTTTAAAAAGCCATACTAGTAACAGTCAAAGAATGTAGGTCTGATTCTACGTTCTTAAGCGAGGAGGTTAGTAGATAATCACGTGCGCTCTTGTTTGGCAAGTTTGCAGCTTAGAGACCTGCTTCCGGCGCCCTCCAGTCGACCAAGCACGTAGTTATAGGAACCCGACACGCTAGTGTTGGGAGAAGGCATAGCTCACCTGGATGAAATATGAGGCACGCTTGATTAGTTCACGCTAAGTGAAGAGTATAAGCGTGCTGACACGCGTCGCAAGCTCAGAGCAAGTGGAAAAACAAGACGAGGTACACACATTTGAGTTTATAATTCCAGAATTTTACATGAAACAAAACGACAAGCAAACATAACACAGCCGCCCACATCATTTTAGAAGTCAGGGTTAGAAAGAAATACCCTGAAAATTGGACCATGAACCGAACGAATATCATGGAAACATAATTACCAAGCTAAGTCAGATGTGTGAAATAGTCATGAGATAACTAATACTTTAGTAAAATAATGAATCGGTTCTTGTTACGAAAAACTCATAGGATGAGATAAAGAATGGAAGGTATCCTTAACATAACAGAGACTAGGACAGATCGTGGTAATACAAATGCAGTAAGAGCATCTGCGTTATAGATAAACCACGAAGCACAACAGTAGAAGAAATACACAAGTAGTGAGAGAAGTTATTCATAATTAGATAATAATTTCGTAGGTAGGTGAGTTTAATTTGGGTTAAAATAAACCCTTGTGGGTTACAGCGCATGCACAAGTTTCCCAGTCTCTGGACAGGAGGTAATCTGATGCTGAGGGATGAATTGCTGCTTAGCTAGAGCAGTCGCCATACTGAGAGTGTGGCTGGTTTGCTTCTTAATACCGCCCTCTCCTAACACACACAGAAAACAAAACCTTCTCTTACCGCGAATCGAACCCGTGTCTCCTAAGTGAGAAAGCGGTGTGCAAAGCGTTCGACCAGTTTAATATATTACTCTCTTATCTGTCTCTGTTTTATTACTGTGCTCCTTCGTGCACGTACTCATGAACGATATAAATTCAGGTTGACGTGGTATAAAATCTAGAACAGAAACATAGAACAACTGACGTCAGATGTTGAAGCAGTAAATATCAACTTTTGTAGAATGCGTTAAAACAAATAATATTAAGCAATAAAGAAGAACCAGATGAAAAAAAAATACTAAAACTGCTATTCTCATAAATACTAACAATTTCTGAATACTAAGTTGATGTATGTATATTATAAGTGTTTATTTTGTAAGAAAGGAAACTATTGCAATTAGCACGCATTACTGCAACGTAAACAAACACATATATTGGCTGAGTGCGCAAGCAAGCACAGTTATAAGCAGTTTCGAGTGTAAAGATTTAGTAGCAACGACTGTCGCCATGGTAACATAAAAAAATACACCCCCCCCCCGTAAACTAAGGCTTCCGGTGTATCATTTTCTCCCTGAAGATCTTTGCTATAGTTACAAATTATTTCCACGTAGCGAGCAACCATCGATTCGAAATAGTTTAAAACTTAGAAAAAAAAGTTGTACAAAATAGAAACGTTATAGATTCAGCAGAATGAAAAGCTCTATATCTAAAGAATTCATGATGATATTTGTCTGACGAATGGACCTTTAGCTTGCTGCAGCCCGTCTACTGGGATTTTAAAATAAAATTCAACTCTCCTTTGTTCGTTCATTTTCTCTCTCAGAAGTGAAGCATACAGAAAAAAGCAGTGTAGAATCATGTAAAAGTCTCAATGCATTTTCCAAGAGACTTAACTTCAGAAACTTTATTTAGTCTTGCTCGTTCACAGTCTTACACGTTTTGTGGTAGAAACAGAAGTTCCTACAACTTGATGTATGCTATGAGCTGTCAGAAAGTGACCGAAGTATTTCTTTTATTTTTACCATTGTAAATCGGATCTTTGAACTAGCCTCTGTTCAGAAATGTTGCTATGTTGCTAAGCAGGAAAATGGCTGTGATGCGTCACTGACAAAGTTCAACCGTTGTCATATCACCACAGTACCATCCATCCATCCATCCATCCATCCATCAGAAGATCGGACTTGTTTTGGGTATATTTAAAATTCTTGACAAAAATTCAACGTGTTTTTATGTTTAATCATTTATAGAGCAAAGTACAAAACGCAGTTTTCTTTATTATTTCTTCTCATTTAGGAAGTGACTGGGCCACAGTGGGTTTCTGACTGAAGCAATTGAATGCTTTACAAAGTCAACAGTGGGATTCTGATGACTGCAGATACAACAGTTTTACTCGATGTCAGTCAGTCAGTCATTTGCATGTTCCTTGTGAAACTTTGCCTCCCCAACAGCTCTCCTGCAAAATGCCCTGCTGCTGATGCATCCGTTTGCAGATTATCAACGATGTCTTGCACCCATCTTCGCCTTGGTCTTCCTCTCTTTCTTTTTTTCCATTATGTATCCTACCAAGACGGTCTTCTCTAGATTATCATGACGTTTACTCTTCCCGTGCGTTTCGGCACTATAGTGACGCTTCCGGTTTTGCGAAATGGTACGTATCGTCATTATAGTGACGCTTGGTTTGTTTCATTAAAAAAAAACCGGTGTAATGTTTAGATTGTACATATTTCGTTCACTTGTCCGGTGACGCTTTTCAAAATGGCGAAAGACTGCTTAGTTACGAGCGATGCCGAGCGAGAAAAAGGAAGAGAAACATCGAACATTTTCAATTTTTGATGATGTAGATAGGGGTATGGACATGGCCTGTGAACACCCCACTGCTCTTGAATGTATCCCAAGTATATCTAGGCATATTAGACGACTGGAGAAGTAGTTAGGAGGTTATTTCAGACATTAATTTAGTGAGAATGCAGCATAGAAGCACAATACGAGATCGACAAGTAGATCTAGACATCTCAGATAGTAAGTAGTGTAGATCTAGACCTAGCCGATGGTGAGCTTGGCACAATCATTGTCTAAAAACATCACATTACTTCTTTTTTACCAAAAAAACCTCTGCATTTATGACATCTTCATACATTTAGTTATATTTTGAAACATAATAAGTACACGGAAGTATATGGAAATACTGTTTTCCATTCCATTTTACAACTATACCCCCTATACAGATCAAGACCCGGGCTTTTATTACAGTTCCAACTGAACGTCCGCGTTTCTTCCTGTGGCACGGAAAGAGTTTTGTGTCCAAAATATTTAAATTTTCTCGCTTTAATCCTCGTTACTAGCCAGCGTTCTTCAATATTAAGTTCTTTTAGTACGGATATATTTGTTCTTTTTTTGTGTCCATGATATTTGAAAAGCTCTTCTGTAACATTCACATTCAAAGACATTTATGTGTTTCTCGGCTGTACATTCCAAGTTGTTTGAATCGGTTTAGATTACATTTGGGAAGAAACATTTATACTTGACCGTACACTAAATTGTGTGAGTGGTGAAGTGATTAGAGCAATGGTCTTTCATGGCGAAGGTTGGTAGCTCACGGCCTGTCAGAGGAGACAACCACCTGGTTGTAGAAATGGCAACCTGACTTCTTCTGAAGCTGGGGAAGGAAAGCCAGCCAGACGCTGACCACGTGATTCTCTAGTGTGCTGACAGTTCAAAGAAGACGGGCACTAACAGCATATTCCCCAGGTGTCTTTCATGGCATAAAAGGGTAACCTTTACCCTTTTGCCTTGTACACTACTTGGAATACTCATAATAGGGTAATCTTTACCCTTTTGCCTTGTACACTACTTGGAATACTCATAATAGGGTAATCTTTACCCTTTTGCTGTGTACGCTACTTGAAATACTCATAATAGGGTAATCTTTACCCTTTTGCCTTGTACAATACTTGGAATACTCATAACAGGGCAGTCTTTACCCTTTTGTCTTGTACACTACTTGAAATACTCATAATAGGATATTCTGTACCCTTTTGCCTTGTACACTACTTGGAATACTCATAATAGGGCAATCTTTACCCTTTTGTCTTGTACACTACTTGAAATACTCATAATAGGGCAAACTTTACATTTTTGCATTATAAACTACTTGAAATACTCATAATAGGGTAATTTTTATATTTTTGCCTTGTAAACTACATGAAATACTATCTACTGCAACGGAAACAAGGCAAATGTCATTGTCACTCAGACAAACATGTCAAATAAGAAACAACAAAGCGTTAGTACAATAAAGTGACAGAGCCTGGTTTTGTATGGTTAACCTTCCACAAAACAGTGGACAAAGCACTTTTTTGACATGAGAGAAAGAAAAATGACAAGGGAATAACCCTTATTCCAACCACGGACACTCTCCAGCAGGACGAGTCAGTATATCTTGCACAGATGTAAAGCCGCTCATGGAAATAACTGCCAGTGCTTGGACTTTGTCTGCTCTGGTCCACTACTCAACACTTCTCAGAGATCTCAGTGCCTAAACTCGGTTCAGATAAGACACAGTTGTCAAGACATCACATTTTTGCTACTGAAGTTTTCAGCACGTACCAGCATCGCATTGTTGGGGGACTCTTCTAAAACTGATTCTACTACTACTACTACTACTACTACTACTACTACTACTACTACTACTACTACTACTTCTTCTTCTATTTCCCTGGAACTGTGAACTGATGTTCCTGGCAACCGATGCGGGTGAAGATGTTGAGGCAAAGCATCGGGTTGGCCTGGGAGCGGGTGAAGATGTTGAGGCAAAGCATCGGGTTGGCCTGGGAGCAGGTGAAGATGTTGAGGCAAAGCATCGGGTTGGCCTGGGAGCGGGTGAAGATGTTGAGGCAAAGCATCGGGTTGGCCTGGGAGCGGGTGAAGATGTTGAGGCAAAGCATCGGGTTGGCCTGGGAGCGGGTGAAGATGTTGAGGCAAAGCATCGGGTTGGCCTGGGAGCGGGTGAAGATGTTGAGGCAAAGCATCGGGTTGGCCTGGGAGCAGGTGAAGATGTTGAGGCAAAGCATCGGGTTGGCCTGGGAGCGGGTGAAGATGTTGAGGCAAAGCATCGGGTTGGCTTGGGAGCGGGTGAAGATGTTGAGGCAAAGCATCGGGTTGGCCTGGGAGCGGGTGAAGATGTTGAGGCAAAGCATCGGGTTGGCTTGGGAGCGGGTTGTGCAACTTTTTTCCAGTGCTTGAGTGGAGATAAAAAGCAGGAGGTGTGCAGTACTTCTTTAGCAGACTCCACTACCATGGGGACTATGGCGATCCCCTCCCCTTTGTCATGCAAAGTCTTTAACTGGGGGGTACCAACGGACAGGGTCTTGGTCAGCTATGGTTCGCCAACCTGTACTCTAGCACTTCACCTACGGTTTGCTGATTGCCAAAACGGACAGTCTTCGTCCGCGATTGTTGTCATTTAAATATACGGACAACAGGAAAATTGAAGAATTTGTTGTGGGTCACACGAACGAAATCAGTTTGGCCTGTGTAAGAAGTCAAGGAAAGGGTATATTTTTTTAAAAATGGGCACTCATCATGAATATCAAGTATGAATGAAAGCAATGTTTAATGAGGTTAACTGACATTCTAGCCCTCGCCCAAAATGCTCTTTTCAGGATGTTGGTTGCCAGTGATGGCAATGAGCTTTCTTCTTCTGTAGCTACATGGAGAACGTTGCGAAGAAAGAACAAAAGTGGAGCATTTTTTTTATCAGCTTCGTCTATGAATTTGTAGCGGTCATCACTGCCATCCTGTGCCTGAGCATGTTCTTGTGTGGACAGAATCTGGAGTTTTCATGTCTGTAGACCGCTAAATGATTCTCGTATTGACCATGCATACAATTTGTACAAGGTCCGCCATAAAGCATAGCTAGATTTTAAAAATAGAAAATAAATAAGCGCTATATATGTTTTTGGTAAAAACAAAAGTGAAATGAAACTCATAAAAGTGGGTATTTTATTATTACTGACAATCATATTTAGGTTTTGAAAATTACGTCAGTTAGACGACCACAATTACATTTGATATATTCAGCCAGACGTCTGGAAAATTCCTGCATAACACCATTTAACATATTCAAAGGGATATTTTGAATGCAGCGTCGGATTCGATCTTTTAGGTCTGCAATTGAATGTGGTCGACTAGCAGAGATACCCCCACAAAAAGAAGTCTGTGGCCGATAAATCCGGTGACCTTGCCGGCCAATATCCCAAAATCTTGAAATAAGTCCATTGGTAAATGATTGTCGGGCTGTGTAGGCAGATGCTCCATCTTGTTGAAATCATACTAATCTCTTATTTGTATTGGCCACGTCTGGAATGAAGTATTCTGTTAGCATCTGCACATAAAGATCACTATTAACAGTAAGAGGATGCCAGGTGCCAAAGCGTTCCTAACAGTTGATCGCCGAGGGCTACTCAGCAATGCGTTGCGGACTTCTTGACTTCATTCAGGTGTCTGCTGAGTTCTTGGACGACCAGTAGACTTGTTATTAAGGCAATTAGCGGTTTCTTTAAATATTTTGACCCACCTCAAAACTGTTTTGTCCTATATCATGAACCGGTATGCAACTCAAAATGGCGAGGAAACTTTCGCTGTACAGCAACAAACGATTATCCACTTTTAAAGTAAGTTTCAACGGTGAATGCGTGATGTTGTGTTTGACAAGAAGCCATTGTTATAAATGACCATTTGTCTGCTTCATCTCTGACGTCATTTTTTTTAACACTTATTCAGTTTCTGCGCACTACGTCAGTTAAATCCAGCTATGCTTTATGCCGAACCCTGTACAAACGGCTGCAGATGCTGAGACATGCATAACGCATGTTGGAAAATATATTTAAAATATTTACAATTAATACTCTGAAGTCTTGTCTCAGATACTGTGTACGCGCGAGGAGACAAGAGAAGTTGTACAATGTAGTTGTACGTTTGTGTAAAAACTGTGGCTATCAAAGTATATACATCTCCAGAAGCATAGATTTCATTGTTGCTTCCCTTGAACATCGAGTAGCTCTTCGAAGTGTTGTCTTCCATTCATGTCACCATTCTTCATCTTACCATAAGTCTTGTGAGAACAGCAGTAGGAGAAAAGCCATTTTTCTGTTTAATTAATACGGCTAATTTTTTTTTCCTGCAAAAACCTTTCTCGTAATCTTCAGCATTTAGCAGGAAGAAAACTGGTAAAAAAATTACTAAGACTGCTCCAACAAATTCAGAATATTTTACTTTAACTACAGATGATTGTCTTCTAGTTACACTTTTCAGATCTTGATATGATGTATGTTAGTTAGTGAGGAAAGTGATATGATATATGTTTGTTAGTGATGAAAGTGATATGATGTATGTTTGTTTGTGAGGCAAGTGATATGATGTATATTAGTTAGTGAGGAAAGTGATATGATATATAGTTAGTGATGAAAGTGATATGATGTATATTTGTTAGTGAGGAAAGTGGTACGATGTATGTTTCTAGTGAGACAAGTGGTATGATGTATGTTTCTACTGGGGGCAAGTGATATGATGTATGTGTATGATATATGTTTCTAGTGAGACAAGTTGTATGATGTATGTTTGTATGAGGCAAGTGGTATGATGTATGTCTGTATGAGGCAAGTGGTATGATGTATGCTCCTATGGGGCAAGTGGTATGATGTATGCTTCTATAGGGCAAGTGGTATGATTTACGTTTATGCTGAGGCGACTGACAATAGTGTTTAAGTTTCTGGAAAACTCCACCAGGAGCAAAAAAACACTTGTTCTATTATTAAACTAGAATAACAATTGTTTTATTATTAAACTAGAAAAACACTTGTTTTATAATTAAACTAGAATAACACTTGTTTTATTATTAAACTAGGATAACACTTGTTTTAGTATTAAACTAGAATAACACTTGTTTTAGTATTAAACTAGAATAACACTTGTTTTATTATTAAACTAGAATAACGCTTGTTTTATTATTAAACTAGAATAACACTTGTTTTATTATTAAACTAGAATAACACTTGTTTTATTATTAAACTAGGATAACACTTGTTTTAGTATTAAACTAGGATAACACTTGTTTTAGTATTAAACTAGAATAACACTTGTTTTAGTATTAAACTAGGATAACACTTGTTTTAGTATTAAACTAGAATAACACTTGTTTTAGTATTAAACTAGAATAACGCTTGTTTTAGTATTAAACTAGAATAACGCTTGTTTTTGTATTAAGCTATCTAGCCTTTTCGTGTACCGACTGGGCTTTTGTTATGATAGTACTATATTGCATAAATTGGAACAATATCCTTCCACATCAGCTCCACAGCGTAACAAACAAAGAAAAAGAGGTGAACGGGTATATCTGGAAATTTAAACAAATCGCACTGATAACTTACGATATCTTGGCTAGAAATCACGCGCTATCAACTTTTTTGGGGTTAATTTCTGCTTATTTGTTCTCTTAATGTTTACTCTCTTAGCCGTGTGACCCGGGGTGACCCATAAGAAAGACCCACATATAGTAACGTTTACCACAATAATTGTAACTATTGCAGTGCAACATGTAATAATAACAGGTGCGAAGATTCACCTGGGAATATTTGACATTACACACCCTGGTATCTACAGAAGACACAGAGGGGAGACAATCCATAAATTCCGTGCTATCCTGAATGAGAAAACACCGGAAAATAAAGATGCTAGAAAGAGACCACTACATAGTGACAGCCAACATGTACTCACTGAAGAGTGACAAGAAACATCGCATGCTGGCTAAAGACAGCAACAAAAAAAAAACAACATGAAATCGGAAATGTTTAAGGCTCATCGGTTTGCTCAGAAGAACGGGGAAGGCAAATGTTAATCGTGACTTGAGTGCTAGATGCTGTGGTGAGAGAGATGGAAGACAAATTGGTGGCTGCTGACAGTGGCTGTTTCGTGGAGAGACATCCGTGATGACACATGTTACATCCTGAACATCAGTGTACTCACATCTCTGCCAACTCCAGCTCCTTCAACTGTGATCCCTGTGATCTTCTTCAGCTGTTGGTTAGAACTCCCTGCGGAAACAGTCACAAAAACCATAAATAAAATCATGACCTTCCAGTTGTTGGTCATAGCTCATTGAAGGAACAGTTACAAAAATCATAAATAAAATCATGACCTTCCAGCTGTTGGTCAGAGCTCATTGAAGGAACAGTCACAAAAACCATAAATAAAATCATGACCTTCCAGCTGTTGGTCAGAGCTCATTGAAGGAACAGTTACAAAAATCATAAATAAAATCATGACCTTCCAGCTGTTGGTCAGAGCTCATTGAAGGAACAGTCACAAAAACCATAAATAAAATCATGACCTTCAGGATCTTTTCTCATGCGACCTGATTTATCTCACTGTGAAAACAGAACGCGGACCAAGTCAGACCCCAAATCTTGCTTTCTTTAGGTAGGATTCCCAATTATCTAACAGCAATGGTTTCCTGCAGTGCCTAATTTAGATATAAGCTAAAGAAGCTACAGCCTTACACATCTTCTTGTGTAATGGGGGCTCAAAGCTTGATATTGTTTAGAGCCTCACAAAGTCTAAATCCATCACTGCAGCTTAAGGCATCACAAAGTCTAAATCCACCACTACAGCTTAAGGCATCACAGAGTCTAAATCCACCACTGCAGCTTAAGGCATCACAAAGTCTAAATTCACCATTGCAGCTTAAGGCCTCCCAAAGTATAAATCCACCACTGCAGCTTAAGGCATCAAAGTCTAAATCCACCACTGTAGCTTAAGGCATCACAAAGTCTAAATCGGTCACTGGTTTCATGTAATCAGATGATTAACATCGCGTACGTAAACTAAAGAGAGAAATATCCTTGTTCCGTGCCCATTTTCTTTAGAAAATAAATCAAAATAAAAACTAATGATTGGCAATACACCATTCTACAAAGCCTAAGAGGTAACTAACTGGCCAGTAAAACAGATAAGTTCTCTTCTCTTTCTCATTAATGAACGTTGTTGCTCATTTTGTTTTTAAAGTTAACGAACTTAGAGGCACCCTCACAGCTTTGCTTCACAGACTCAGTATATGTTTCACATAGAAACTGTAAACATACACAAACTTCCCAACCTCTGTTGCTCTCAGTCCCCCGTCACTACAAGCTATGACAGTATGTAATTGTTGATAGCGGGATGTCCTTTAGCAATATAACCACACATATTAGATATTACAAGGGCACAAATCTTTTCTGAGGGTCAGGAAAAAAAATGTGCTTGTGTTCTTCCTGGAAAACGAGAGATCTGTTTTATCCAAATAAGTTAACAGGGATAAATAGGATAATTGTATTCTTTAACTGCATCCGTATAATTAACTCCTGTGGAATTCTTTGACTCAATTATGACTGAACATCAGAGGGTTAAAAGCATCAAATGGCGCTAATGTGGCCCAGCTTTCCTAACAACACTGGATCTTGGGTCTCAGCTTTTATGAACATGAATATTGAACATACAAGTCCCGGAAAACTTCCGCAGAAATAGAAAAACCATTCCGAAAGATGAGATACAATGAAATGGAAAGAGCATTATGCAAGGGGAAGAGTTTTGTATATTATACGGTTTTTTCAGCTGAGGCCACAAATAGCCAGGGGCAACAAGGAAGTTGCTGAGTAACATGCAGAAGAATGGAGGCCGCTCGCATGTAATGGAAATTAAACTCAACAGCAATTATAGAAATAGAGAATTTTTTTTTTTTGAGAAAAAGAAATAATTATAATGCTTCATTTGTCTTATGCTGGACGGTATTTAGAAGCTTCGAATATGAAATTAATGAACACTTTGAAAGTGCTGAAGAATATAAGAAAAAAGAGAACCAAGAGTTTGGCCAGACGCGTCTCCCTTGGCAACGCCAACAGGGACAGACCTCGAGGGAATGTTACCCCAGTTGTCCTCAGCCGTGCATGCCCCTACGTGAGAAGAGTTCCAGCTTAACAACATTTGTTGTTGTTGTTGTTGTTTTTTTTAAAAATGTTCGTTATTTGTAAAATTTTCCCTCAGATGTTTTGTTTCTGCAGCAGATTTTACTTCCTGGCATATGTCACGAGCTAATATCGCAGAGATGGAACAAATATAATGTCTGTGAAGGTCATTAATCACATACGTGTATGATATATATATATATGTGTGTGTGTATGTATGTATGTATGATGTATGTATTTTTAGGTATACTGGGGGTGAAGACGCTGTTCAATTAGGCAATCAGCGACCCATAACTGATATACTAGCGTCAGGGTTAGTGAACCAAAGCTGGCCAAGACCCTGTCCCACTCTCCCTTGGTACCCCCAGTAACGAGCATAGCCTGGCTAACGGGGCAGGGATTGCCATAGTGCCCATGGTGGTGGAGTCTGCTAAAGAAGCATTGCACACCCTCTTGTTTTTTACCAGCTCCCAAGCCGACATGAAGCTATGCCTCAACACCTCCACAGCATCGGCTGCAAAGAACACCAGCTCGCAGTTACAGGGAGATGGCACGAGACAAGACAAGATTTTTAGGTGTATTAGTTCTGAAAACTATAAAATAACATGCGTTTATAGATCACACTGCAACCAGCATTCCAGCAATAACAAATAGGCTGACACAGTTAAAACTGTCATAGTCTCTTGAAGATCCATGGACAAAAGAGTCAGACAGGTCGCTGAAGAAAATCTGGGATAATCAAAGAAACGCGAAGACCGTCAAAGAAGAAAATAAACGCCCAGAACACGTTTAAAGATGGCCAGAGAAATGATAAATCAATGATGATCAAAGAAATATGCTAACAACCAAAAGGTACGTCCAGAGAAATAATTAATAATTAGTATGATCAAAGAAATCAAGAAAACTAATGAAAATAATCAGAGAAAGTGTAAATAAGTGAGAGAAATAAGGAAATAAAATGAGAGGAAAAAAAAGTTCTACAACGTCAAAGTGTCACTGCAAATACTGTCCAGGACTTTTCATTTGTAATTTGCTTTCTTCTTCACTTTTCGGACTCAAATTTAGGACTGTAGGCAAACTGGAGTCATAAACATACGTTAACACATACAATGGGGCTAGCCAGCATACATGTACCTTTGCTCGCAGGACAGGGAAACCTTCATTTAACTTTGGAAACATTTGTTTAAAGAGAACATTCGGAAACAGCGTAGTGATGGGAAAGGTGAATGTCTGCAGCCACTGTGTTCAGTAAATCTTTCGTTTTCGCTAATTCTAGACTGTTTTAACTTTGCAAATCCGTGATACCGTCTGGCATTTCTGACTATGTACGCTGGTGTTTCATTGTATGATAATACAAATATTAAATTATTTCTCACATATTTATTTTGTAAGTTTACCCACCGGATGTGTTGGATAATATGTTTCTCATTCTCTGAAATGCAGCCTTTGCTTAGCCTATTCTGTTCCTAATTTCTATTCTGCATTTCCCATCTGAAGTTATTACTGCTCTAAGGTATTTGAATTTCTGCACCTGCTTTAGAATAGTTCCGTTTAATTTTATACTGCATGTTGGTGGATTCTGTTTCTTAGATATAACCATAGTCTCTGTCTTTTTGATGTTCAGAGTAAGGCCTTTCTGTTCACTTTCTTTGGCAGCTTTATCCAAGAGATTTTGCAGGTCTTGTTGGTTCTCAGCTATCAGTACTGTGTCGTCAGCATACCGAAGGTTGTTAATATTGTATCTTCCAATTTTTATGCTTGATTCTGTGATGATCGTTCATAGAATATTCTCGCTGTACAGAGAAAAAAGGTCTGGAGATAGTACACATCCTTGTCGCACCCCTTGTTTTATAGGTTGATATTTTTCAAATCTATTTTCAACTCGAATTGCTGCTTCTTGGTACCAGTATAGATATTTTACAATGCTCAGGTCTTTGCCGTCTATATTGATGTCTTCAAGCATTTTAATAATTTCATTATGCTTCACCTTGTCGAATGTCTTGGTGTAATCAATGCATAAATGGCATTGTGTGTTCCCTTTCCTTCAACAAATCCAAACTGTTCATCCGCTGTTTCCATTTTTATCCTTTTCCTTGTTCTGCATACCGTAAGAAAAGTTAGGCTTCTCACAGATCACATAACCTTCACTAACATTATAATTTACCAGCAAGGGAAGTATTACTCGTTGATTCTTCGCTCTAGAATATTCTGTTTCTCAGTATAACAGCTGACATGTGATCTACTGCAATAATTATTAGTAATTTTACGTATATCTGTCGAAAGGAAATTTTTTTCAAATCTATTTTTCTTCTGTACCGTTCGCTCAGACATCGACGCCAATCTCCCACAAATGATGCCAGTTCGTTTCAGGTTTTAAGCATTATCGTAGAGCTTCTCTTGTAAAGTGCTGCGGCTTGTCATGGTCATGTGCCAGAGCGGGTTGTGTAGATGGCAAATCTGGAAGAGTGATGCGGTGTCTGTTGGTCTTTGCTTCAGGCGTCTGCTAGGCCAATTTTCATCTTGGGGTATAGATGGCGTCTCAACCTGCAGTGTCCTGTTCTCAGTCGTAAGATTAGAACTTGGCCACTTCTTGATAGTTCATGGTACTCATCATCTGCTTTTGCTGTGATGTATTGTTTTGTTCATTTTTCTTTACATTTGAGTTTTAGTCTTTTTGTTTGTTTGTTCGTATGTTGCACTTCTGTCAGTCTGTTGCATTCTTCCTATATTTTTGTGCCACTCTGTCAGCCGTGGATGTTGCTATTATAATATTGATCTTTTGTGAATCATATATCGCTAAATAGTTCCATATTATAGAATTGAAGCTTAAAGATGCTCTTTGATTAACACCTCATAGGTTTCACAAAACATTACCACTTCTCTAGATCAGAGCAAGTCTGATGAAATGTTCTCTACAGAATTCATTTATTTTAACAAATAAATTCAAGATGTATTGTCGACAACATCACTTGGATTGGAACACTTAATCATTTATTCACAATATCAAACTCTATCATATTATACATGCCGCATTTCTCAATTTCTCAAATTCACTTGATACGAGAACATTTCCTATCTCAGTATTACATGACATATCAAACACATGGTCAACTAGTTTCTTGTCTAAAAGTTTCAAAAGTGCCAATTCTTCTTAATCACTTGAATCACTTGAAAACCATCTTCCGTCTAACACTATTCTCATTTTATATAGACTCGTCCTCTTTCTTTTGTCTTCTGATTTCTTCTAACGGTCTTCCTCGGCCGTCTCTCAATCACAGTGTACCAACGTGCAAAGTCTACTTGCCTCTTCTCTGGTGTGTGTTCTCCTTCTGCTGTTCTTCTCTGATTTCTTCTAACGGTCTTCCTCGGCCGTCTCTCAATCGCAGTGTACCAACGAGCAAAGTCTACTTGCCTCTTCTTTGGGCTTCTGTTCTTATCTTTCATCTGATGGCTTCCCGGCTGTTCTGGTCGGACCTTCTTTCTTCCTCTTGTTTTCCCGTACTTCTTCGTCCTACTTGGTTTTCTGATTGTCTGTTCTTCCGTCTTCAGGCCCCTCCTCAGTCTCCTCTCTCCAGGATTTCCGTACCTCTTCGTCCTCTCCTGTCTCTCCTGTACTTCCGTGCTTCTTGTTTTTTCCCTGTCTCTCCGCTCGCCTTTTTATCTTCTAGTTCAGCTTGATGGATTAACCAATAAGCATTTGACTCCACCCTTCAGATGTCCACTGGTTCCCATGAGCGTTCTGATTGTCCGTCATTCAAACTGCCCCGTGACTTATCTCTCGTAAGTCAATTGTCCAACAGGTCACGTCTCTAAATATTTAATTGGTCAGTTGGCCGAGTTGGCAACTCCTTTATTTAAAAACTGTGTACAATCGCGTCCTAACGTGTGTCAGTCTGTGTCAGTTTCGTCAATATAATTGTTATTTATCTAAGTCATTATCTTGCTCTTTCATGTCGGAGATTTTATTGTGTCGTGGCTTTTTCATTGTGTCTGCCTTTTCTATTCGTCTTTTCTATTTTGTTTACACGTTTCAACGTCCAGTCACCGCTTTGTTATCAATTGACCATCCTACTTTCTGGCGTCCTTCCTTTGTGTTACTTATATCTCAGCGTCACCGAGTCTCATCTTTTTCTATTCACTATTTCCACTGTTTAACTATTGTCCTCGTCTTGTTCTAGTGTCATGGAAGTTCTATGCCTTTCTCTTCCATTCCTACCCAATTTCTCTGTCGCTATTCAATGTTACTATTTTGTTTACAATATATGTTCATAATCATATTCATTAATGATAATAATAACAACTATACTCATTACTTACAAGGCCATGCTACAAAATGAGCGGGTATCCATTCACAAATGCTTCTTTTCGCACCGTTCATTCAGTGTTTTAACATTCATTCTGCTGTAAATGCAATCACCATTAAGTTCTCAAGTACTCAGTAGCGAGACAGCATCACACTGGCTCTTCCAAGGTAAGGAATGGTTGCACTTTAACGTCCCACCAGATACAAGAAGCAAACAATTTTAAATAAAAAGCTATAACTTGGCTCTTAGGGACATTTATTTCTCTCCATCTCTTGTTCTTTTACAACCTCTCAGATATATATTATGTGTGTGTGTATACAGTATATCCTTTTCCCAAGAAAATCAGATTATGTTGATGTGCTACGCGTTACTGGACCATTAGTAACTATGATCTTCGTGAAAGGTTTATACATAAAAAGAATTATGGAAATATCATTACATAAGTCTATTAATTCTAGTCTCACGAAGTCTCTAAAGACCCTACAATCTTTTAGCCATCGTCAGTATCATGTCTCTACAAATCCTTGTACAAAAATGGAAAGAAAAAACAGGGCAACATTTTCCTCCATATCGCATAATGTTTTCTTTGCTGGTTTCAATATTTCTTTATTTTTCGTTTTTTACTAGAAATTCATAATCCAGCCTTTTGATTTTATCAGTTCCTCTGAAATGTGCTCATCAACCTTTTTGATTTGATCAACAACTCAAATATGTGAGCACACCTCCTTCATTTTATAAATAATTCGACAGACAGACAGACAGACAGACAGACAGACAGACAGACAGACAGACAGACAGACAGACAGACAGATAGATAGATAGATTGATAGATAGAACTAATGATTAGTTAAGAACAGGAAAAGACACTGAGTTTCCTGACCGCCACAAAAATCCCAAACAATCCCCACCGCCCCCTCTTAGAAGAGACAATCCCCTGTGATGGTTGGATGAAGATGCCTCATGTGAGCACATTGCCGTCTTTATGGCCCATCCCCAGGGGGTCACGTCCTATCCGAGCCCTTACCCCGTGCTCTGACTCCTTCCCCTTTATCCGAAACGCACCAGCTCCTCTCAGTAATGTCCATATTTAATGAAGACCGACAGAAACCAGAGCGGGATCTTGTGTCTCTCCTAAGGGCTCGTGTTAAACCATCGCAGCCATTAGGTTCTATCTGTCTGTTTCTTCTTTTAATTGGGCCTTGATGAAGATCAGACTTATTTAACATGGCGGAAGTGGAAGGTGAAAATAAACTAGAAATATCGACATCACCCTGAATTTGGATGTTGTGGTTGCCGGGAAAGTGATGAGAACTTAATATAATATATCGTACTCACATCCCTTCATAATCTGTACAAAGAACCAGTAATCATTTCTATGATGGAACCTAGCAGAATACGACAGCTGGGCCGGATAGAACTGAAGACAGTCATCAGAGCAGACTCGCTCGCACATGTGGAAGAGATGGGAGGAGAACAACAAGGGAGTGGACCAAGGAGGAAAAAAACGTGGAAGAAGGTCAGAGAGAACTTTGATTTACACAACCGGGGAGTTACACGTTGTTATATAATAAGCCTTAACTGCTTGAAATTCTGGACGTAAAGGGGAGAGAGAGAGAGAGAGAGAGAGAGGACAAGGGAAGGAGAGAGAGAAAAAGAGGGACACAGATGGTGAGAGGGAGAGGAAAGAAAGATGAAGAATGAAAGGAGAGAGTAAGAAAGAGAGAGGGAGAGAGAGAAGGGGAGAGGGAGAGAATAGAGAGAGAAGGGGAGAGAGCTTCTAGAAGCAGTTGCGCAGTAGTTATCTTCATACTTATCTCTGATAGGAGAAGTGTATCATACAGTTATCTTCATACTTATCTCTGATAGGAGAAGTGTATCATACAGTTATCTTCATACTTATCTCTGATAGGAGAAGTGTATCATACAGACTTCATAAAGATGTCAGCAAAAATACGCGGAAAGAAATAAACCAAAAAGAAGAATGGTTAGTTTTTGAGGGGTTTCTTTTGTGGGATCTAAAAATTGCCTTTGGTAGATTCTACACTCAAATTTTTTTACTCTTCTGCAACACTTTTTTTCCTCCTTTGTTTGGCTCTTCTGCAAGACTTTTTTTCCTTCTTTGGTTGACTCTACACTCACATTTGTTTGGCACTTCTGCAAGACTTTTTTTCCTCCTTTGGTTGACTCTATACTCACATGTTTTGGCTCTTCCGCAAGAATTTTTTTCTTCCTTTGGTTGACTCTACACTCACATGTTTTGGCTCTTCCGCAAGAATTTTTTTCTTCCTTTGGTTGACTCTACACTCACATGTTTTGGCTCTTCCGCAAGAATTTTTTTCCTCCTTTGGTTGACTCTATACTCACATGTTTTGGCACTTCTGCAAGACTTTTTTTCCTCCTTTGGTTGACTCTACACTCACATGTTTTGGCTCTTCAACAAGACTTTTTTTCCTCCTTTGGTTGACTCTACACTAACATGTTTTGGTTCTTCAGCAAGAATTTTTTTCTTCCTTTGGTTGACTCTATACTCACGTTTGTTTGGCTCTTCAGCAACTTTTTTTTTCATCCTTTGGTTGACTCTATTCTCACGTTTGTTTGTCTCCTTCGCAAGATCTTTTTCCTTTGGGACTGTGAAACTTTTTCTCTCTCTCTGATCCTCTCTCTCAGGTATCCTTCCATTATTTGTAAGCTTCAACTTATCCTGTTATAGGCAGCCAATACAGCGTTCGGCGCTGAATACAAATCCAACACAAAGTATTCTAATTGGACGCATATTTAAATGAACACCAAAATGAACTCAATTATTGGACCTATGACTGAGCTTTTGTTCATATATTCGATTTACTTTTGAACTGCAAGAATCAACTATACTCAAATGATCACCGTTTCTACATCCTTTATCCGATACAAAATAGAACAAAAGGGGGGAAAAACATACTGGGTGTCTTTTGAAACTGAACACCGCAAAATGGAAAATCCAGTGGAGTATTATTCCATCAAAAAAGTGAAAGCCGAGAGTGGCATACGCCGCGAGGTCGTTCTCCGACAGCGAGCTTTAATGAGCTTGTTTCTTGTTACTCAGACAATGGTTTCTCAACGCCTGCTATAGTCTCGGCCTTAAGGCGTTCGTGACTTTACTTTCAAAGGTCTTCTGAGAGACTGGCAAGGGATCCTCGCATGAGAATTTTCGGGTGGGGCTTGGTAGTGGAGAGACTTGCGCACACACACAAACAAAACAAAAAATGGACAGGGATTCTCAAGTGTAACGTACACAAAGCTAGTTGCAGGGAGTGAATATGAAGTGATTTCGATTATGATTAAAGGTGTCAGGATTAGTGCTGGTGTTTGCTAGGTGCATTACGCTGTATAGCTGTACAAGTGAATGATTAAAAAAAAAGGAAAATGAAAGAGTAAAGGATAAGTGTGAGACAGGAAAATAATAGTGAACCAGATTTATATAAGGGTGGAGAGACATTTGTTTCTTATCCTTGGAGAAAGACAAAATCCCTCCACATTTTAAAGATTAAAAAAAAAACAGAAATCATGATTATAACACATAAATATCAGTGCAGTTATATGTAATTTATGCTTCTGTGGAAATAGAAGCAGAACTCAGACATAGCTGTGTAAACAGACAGAAATCAGACACTTACGTGTAAACGCTGACAGAAGTCACAGATACTTCTGTGTAATCAGAAATACTCACTAGATATTACTGTGTAAACAGACACAGATCAGATACTTCTGTGTAAACAGAGAGAGAAGATACTTCTGATTAAACAGAGACAGAAATTAGATACTTACGATTAAGTGTAAAAAAAAGAGACAGAAATCGCGGACACAACTTTGTGCACAGAGACAGAAATTAGATATTCCTCATTAAGTGTAAAAAAAGAGACAGAAATCGCGGACACAACTTTGTGCACAGAGACAGAAATTAGATACTTCTGATTAAACAGAGAAAGAGACTAGAACTTCTGTATAAACAGAGACAGAAGCTAAATACTTCTATGTAAACACATATACAAACACCAGATACTACTGTAAAGAGAGAAGTAAGAAATCACAAGCTATATACTTCTGTAAAGGGAGATAGAAAGGAAACAGTATTGTGCAGACACGGACAAAACTATGTAAATAGAGAAATAAACCAGGCACACATGTTAACAGATCTGATAATAAATGCCAACAGAATTGATCATAGATGTCAACAGATCAAAACACACATGTCAACAGATCTGATCACACATATCAACAGAACTGATTATAGAAGCTCATAGATCTGATCACACATGTCAACATATCTGAACACACATGTCAACAGATCTGAACACATGTTAACAGATCTGATTATGTATGTCAACATATGTGATTACACATGGCAACAGATCTGAACACACATGTCAAAAGTTCAGATCTGATCATATATGCCAACAGATCTGATCAGAGATGCCAACAGATGTGATCGTCTATGCCAAAGATCTGATCATAGATATAGAATGTCAACAGATCTGATCATAGATATAGATGCCAACAGATCTGATCATAGATATAGATGTCAACAGATCTGATCATAGATATAGAGTGTCAACAGAACTGATCACAGATATAGCTGCCAACAGATCTGATCATAGATATAGAATGTCAACAGATCTGATCATAGATATAGAATGTCAACAGATCTGATCATAGATATAGAATGTCAACAGATCTGATCATAGATATAGAATGTCAACAGATGTGATCATAGATATAGAATGTCAACAGATCTGATCATAGATATAGAATGTCAACAGATCTGATCATAGATATAGAATGTCAACAGATCTGATCATAGATATAGAATGTCAACAGATCTGATCATAGATATAGAATGCCAACAGATCTGATCATAGATATAGAATATCAACAGATCTGATCATAGATATAGATGCCCACAGATCTGATCATAGATATAGAATGTCAACAGATCTGATCACAGATATAGAATATCAACAGATCTGATCATAGATATAGCTGCCAACAGATCTGATCATAGATAGAATGTCAACAGATGTGATCATAGATATAGAATGTCAACAGATCTGATCATAGATATAGAATGTCAACAGATCTGATCATAGATATAGATGCCCACAGATCTGATCATAGATAGAGAATATCAACAGATCTGATCATAGATATAGATGCCCACAGATCTGATCATAGATAGAGAATATCAACAGATCTGATCATAGATATAGATGCCAACAGGTCTGATCATAGATATAGAATATCAACAGATCTGATCACAGATATAGAATGTCAACAGATCTGATCATAGATATAGCTGCCAACAGATCTGATCATAGATATAGATGTCAACAGAACTGATCACAGATATAGCTGCCAACAGATCTGATCATAGATATAGAATGTCAACAGATCTGATCATAGATATAGAATGTCAACAGATCTGATCATAGATATAGAATGTCAACAGATCTGATCATAGATATAGAATGTCAACAGATGTGATCATAGATATAGAATGTCAACAGATCTGATCATAGATATAGAATGTCAACAGATCTGATCATAGATATAGAATGTCAACAGATCTGATCATAGATATAGAATGTCAACAGATCTGATCATAGATATAGAATGCCAACAGATCTGATCATAGATATAGAATATCAACAGATCTGATCATAGATATAGATGCCCACAGATCTGATCATAGATATAGAATGTCAACAGATCTGATCATAGATATAGAATGTCAACAGAACTGATCACAGATATAGCTGCCAACAGATCTGATCATAGATATAGAATGTCAACAGATGTGATCATAGATATAGAATGTCAACAGATCTGATCATAGATATAGAATATCAACAGATCTGATCATAGATATAGATGCCCACAGATCTGATCATAGATAGAGAATGTCAACAGATCTGATCATAGATATAGATGCCCACAGATCTGATCATAGATAGAGAATGTCCACAGATCTGATCATAGATATAGATGCCAATAGATCTGATCATAGATATAGAATGTCAACAGATCTGATCATAGATATAGATGCCAACAGATCTGATCATAGATATAGATGTCAACAGACCTGATCATAGATATAGATGTCAACAGAACTGATCACAGATATAGCTGCCAACAGATCTGATCATAGATATAGAATGTCAACAGAACTGATCACAGATATAACTGCCAACAGATCTGATCATAGATATGGAATGCCAACAGATCTGATCATAGATATAGCTGCCAACAGATCTGATCATAGATATAGAATGTCAACAGAACTGATCACAGATATAGCTACCAACAGATCTGATCATAGATATGGAATGTCAACAGATCTGCTCATAGATATAGATGCCAACAGATCTGATCATAGATATAGATGCCAACAGATCTGATCATAGATATAGATGTCAACAGATCTGATCATAGATATAGATGCCAACAGATCTGCTCATAGATATAGATGTCAACAGATCTGATCATAGATATAGAATGTCAACAGATCTGATCATAGATATAGAATGTCAACAGATCTGATCATGAAAGTCAGTAACGAGCATAGAAGTATTTTCACCAACATTTGTCGGCAAGAAAACAAAACTTCTTCCATCCCCAAATCTCTCTCTCTCTCTCTCTCTCTCTCTCTCTTTCACATATGCCGTGATTTTCTGATACTAGCTAGAACAGTCATTGTCAACACGGAAGCAGGGGGCCCCATAGAAAGGAATTTCAAGTCTAAGGAAAGGAATTTAGAATGTAAAAAAAAAATGTATAATAGAGAAAATTATTTCTGGATGATGATTTCATATACAAGGGAGGATTCTGAAACAGCCTGGGCTGAACTGGGAGGACTGAGGCCTGGTGTGTATGTCTCCGGGCTAGAAGCTAGAATCTGCATCATAACATTATTCAGTTTGTCATCTGCCTTGCAGCATGTGTTTTGAACACGCAACATGTGCTGCAAATCGTGAGTGATATCAAAGTAAGTATTATCTGTCTGCATCATTACGTCCCGACTAAAATGAATTTAATTTGTCAGTTTTGTCCTTTGAGAGAAGATGGCGATGCTACCAATTATCGCCCTTGGCCATGATTTCCGAAGGATATCTATGCTCTAAATGAAGTCTTGGTGCTTTTGGCGATTGCTGTCCATTTTTCTTATCTATACAGCAAGACCGATTTAACGTTTGTATAGAACAATCTATCTTTTGTTGTTTGGGATATTCCCTTGGTCTTTCAGATGTTTCTCATCTGTAGAACTACTGCACGAGCGTCCCCGTTTCTTGCTGTAATATCTGCTTCTGAACCACCTCTCTGTCTGTAATACTGCGGAGATAAGTGAATGTGCCTGTTTCTATCGCAAAGAATGAAAATATTCTTGCCGAAGTCTTCTAAACATGTGATATTATTGTGAAAGTATGCTACAATATACAATTATGAGAATTTTGAATCTTCTGGTATTCCAGCCTTTCCCAGGCTGCGAATCTAAGAAACCAAAGCCAGTATTAATTCTCCGCCACAACTCTACACTCCTCCATCACAACTCTACACTCCTCAATCACAATTCTACACTCCTCCATCACAACTCTACACTCCTTCGCCACAACTCTACACTCCTCCATCACAACTCTACACTCCTCCACCACAACTCTACACTCCTTCATCACAACTCTACACTCCTTCGCCACAACTCTACACTCCTCCATCACAACTCTACACTCCTCCGCCACAACTCTACACTCCTCCATCACAACTCTACACTCCTCCGCCACAATTCTACACTCCTCCATCATAACTCTACACTCCTCCGCCACAACTCTACACTCCTCCATCACAACCCTACACTCCTCCACCACAACTCTATACTTCTCCATCACAACTCTACACTTCTCCATCACAACTCTACACTCCTCCATCACAATTCTACACTCTTCCACCACATCTCTACACTCCTCCATCACAACTCTACACTCCTCCACCACAACTCTACACTCCTCAATCACAATTCTACATTCCTCCACCACATCTCTACACTCCTTCATCACAACTCTACACTCCTCCACCACAACTCTACACTCCTCCATCACAACTCTTCACTCCTCCATCACAACTCTACACTCCTCCATCACAACTCTACACTCCTCCACCACAACTCTACACTCCTTCATCACAACTCTACACTCCTTCGCCACAACTCTACACTCCTCCATCACAACTCTACACTCCTCCGCCACAACTCTACACTCCTCCATCACAACTCTACACTCCTCCGCCACAATTCTACACTCCTCCATCATAACTCTACACTCCTCCGCCACAACTCTACACTCCTCCATCACAACCCTACACTCCTCCACCACAACTCTATACTTCTCCATCACAACTCTACACTTCTCCATCACAACTCTACACTCCTCCATCACAATTCTACACTCTTCCACCACATCTCTACACTCCTCCATCACAACTCTACACTCCTCCACCACAACTCTACACTCCTCAATCACAATTCTACATTCCTCCACCACATCTCTACACTCCTTCATCACAACTCTACACTCCTCCACCACAACTCTACACTCCTCCATCACAACTCTTCACTCCTCCATCACAACTCTACACTCCTCCATCACAACTCTACACTCCTCCATCACAACTCTTCACTCCTCCATCACAACTCTACACTCCTTCATCACAACTCTACACTCCTCCATCACAACTCTACACACCTCCACCACATTTCTACACTCCTCCACCACAACTCTACACTCCTTCATCACAACTCTACAATTCTCCACCACAACTCTACACTCCTCCACCACATCTCTACACTCCTCCGCCACAACTCTACACTCCTTCATCACAACTCTACGCTCCTCCATCACAACCCTACACTCCTTCATCACAACTCTAAACTCCTCCATCACAACTCTACACTCCTCCACCACATTTCTACACTCCTCCACCACAACTCTACACTCCTTCATCACAACTCTACACTCCTTCATCACAACTCTACAATTCTCCACCACATCTCTACACTTCTCCACCACGTGTTAATATTTTAAAACATTCACACACAATTCAAGCCTTGCTAAGCAGACTCCCTCTCTTCTATCTCTGCCTCTTCCTCTCTCTCTCTCTCTCCTCCCCAACCTCCAGTTGGATCTCTATGTTGGGAGACGACACCGCAATTCACTTTCTCTATCTTTCCTTTTTCTCTCTCTCTTCCACTCTCCCCACTGTCAAGTCGAATCTCTATGTTGGTAAATTATACAATAACTCTCTTTCTCTCTCGTTTTCTCTTTCTCTCTCGTTTTCTCTTTCTCTCTCTCTCTCCCCCTCCCCACTCTCCATTCGAATCTCTGTTTTGGTAAACCATACAGTATCTCTCTCTCTTACTCTCTCTCTCTCTCTCTCTATCTCTCTCTCTCTCTCTCTCTCTCTCACACACAAGCATTATTATACACAGCCGTGAGCAAGCGTCTATTTGAATGTAAAACAGAGAAACAAATATTAGGAGAATGTCACAAAATAAAAAATAAAAACTAGACTAAGTTTCCATAGTGGCAAATCACTGGTAATTTTATAGAAGAAATAAATAGCCAACAGTGTAAGAATAAAACTTGTGAAATCACGCTATAAAGACGTCCTCTTTTAAAAAAAAATTTTTTAAAACGAGCTTTCAGAATTTCATAGAGGAAGGAAGAGATCTGAAGATGACATTTTAAAAGAACACTCATAATTGAAAGCCATAAAGATGGAATTCTTCCAAAGAATGTTTCAAATCTCTAAAATAACTGGAAGAAGAGAAAAATCTAATGATGATTTCTACAAAAGATAAAAAAAAACCCAGATTAAAAACCAATTTCAGTAGCTGATAAAAGCATTCTAGTCTCTAGTGCATGTCCCAGGCATATAAAGGACTCAATACTGTTATATGGGAAAAATACACAGAGCTGGCTGAGCTACGCAGAAGACAAGAAAAACCTGTACAGTCTTTATAACATGCCATAATTTGAGTTGACAACAGACATGGCATAGAAAACGAACTCATGACGATCCTATGGCTTTATGATAGCTTGGCGACTCTCAGAATGTCACTTAAAGAATGGTGCTAACAGTAGAGAAATTTGTGAATTACTCGATGAAAGATTAAAAGAGAATTAGACTATGAATCCTGAAAGGCTGGGAGAAATGGAGAAGAGGAGGAGAAGCGAGGGAGCACGAACATTACCTGCATTGCCTTGAGGCTACTCATTATCTTCTCCAGTTCCGGCAGCAGGAAGCTGAGAGATCGAGGGGAGAGTTCTTGAGAACTCAACGTTCTGAATCATGGAAGGGCAGTCATCGGTATAATTTTACGGCATTTCCAGTTGTTCCGCTCGCCAGTGGGCTCGTAATTCTGGGCCAGATGCCTCGCGTTGTTGTCTGCACAAATTAGTTTACAGTTACCAAGATCTGGAAGTAGTTGTATTACTTTTCGACCGAAGATTTCATTCTTTTGCTTCCTCTTACATTCGACGATCATTATACTCCAATCTTATTCCTAGTGCAGTAGTAGTCTGCTTCATTCCGGGCTGATCATTGGTAACATTCCCCGAAGACTGAGGTAAAATTTCTAGTTTTAATTCAGTAAGATACAACACTTTTTTGTCCTAGTAAGTTACAACACTTTTTTGTCCTAGTAAGTTGCAACACTTTTTTGTCCTAGTAAGTTGCAACACTTTTTTGTCCTAGTAAGTTACAACACTTTTTGTTCTAGTAAATTACAACACTTTTTTGTCCTAGTAAGTTGCAACACTTTTTGTCCTAGTAAGTTACAACACTTATTTGTCCTATTAAGTTACAACACTTTTTTGTTCTAGTAAGTTACAACACTTTTTGTCCTATTAAGTTACAACACTTTTTTGTTCTAGTAAGTTACAACACTTTTTTGTCCTATTAAGTTACAACACTTTTTTGTTCTAGTAAGTTACAACACTTTTTTGTCCTATTAAGTTACAACACTTTTTTGTTCTAGTAAGTTACAACACTTATTTGTCCTATTAAGTTACAGCATTTTTTTGTTCTAGTAAGTTACAACACTTTTTTGTCCTGGTAAGTTACAACACTTTTTTGTCCTAGTTAGTTACAACACTTTTTTGTCTTAGTAAGTTACAGCACTTTTATGTCCTAGTTTTATTGAAGAAGGATCATAGTTTTATTGAAGAAGGATCATAGTTTTATTGAAGAAGAATCATAGTTTTAGTGAAGAAGATAACATATTCCCTTGTGAATGTTATCTGTTGACGAAGGCAACTTGGATGATAATGTCCAGTGTAAGTAATTTAAAAAATAAAAGTAGTTATATTTTAAGAAACCACTAGAAACAACAAACCACGAACGAAGGTGTGTTTCTTGGCAGATGCCTAGGTTAGTGTATAACCTGCAGGAAACACATCACATTTTTAGTTAACAGGCTTTGAAAATGAGACTAAGCAGCTCACATGACTACATCTGCATCTGCGAAAAAGGAGTTTAGCTCTTTCCGAGAACAGACTCCATGTTAAACCCATTGTTATAAGATGATATATGAAGAGAGTTTGCTAGAAATAACACCAGTAGTGTCATTTTAAAAAATGCTTTCCAGTATGGTGTGTCAGGTGTAGCTTGGTATCATCGTTAATTAGCCTGCTGTGGCAAGATAATATCTCACAAAGTTAAAACAAATCGTGTTTTATAATAGCTTCTGCAAATGTTGTCGTGTTTCAAAGGCAAGTTATTTTTCTTCTGGACTCTCCTGTTTTTTAATGTTGCTGGACAGACTAAAATAAAAGGCAGAGCTGAGAGTGGACAAGGGGGGACATTGCTAAAGCCGTGCTGGACAAACTGGGGGAAATTGAAGAGCGGGAATGGAACGACAATGTAGTAATGAGGAGATTACTGAAGCTGGGACAAACTAAAGGTACTGGCAGGAAATCCGAACTGTGTGGCAAAATGCGAATCATAAACAACCAACACTTGACGGGGACTATCAACAAACAAATTCTCGGGTGGATGCTGCGGCAAGCGACGGAGTATATTTAAGGTTGTCCTGAACACAGTGACACCGGAGTCTGAACCTTGAACCTTGATGTTGTCAGGTTTTAGCTTTTTTTTTTTTTTTTTTTTTAACAGCAAGTTCAGGAAATAATACCTATGTTTAGACAATGGTTTTCATTCATTTCTCTTTCTTTCACTAATTTTTCTCCAGGTATTCCTTCAGATGTCTTTATCGTTCTAAATATTCTTTACAGAAAGGAAATTTTGATCCGAGTACAGCTAAAATATACATTTGCCAGCCTTGTATCACTGTAACTGATGGATTACACGTGAATGAAGTTTTAAGCAACGAAATAAAAATAGACAGGAACACGACTTCAGAAAGGATAATTTAACAATATGGCATCGGAAGCAAGCTCAAATTTGTCTCCATTTTTTTCTGTTCTCTGTCACAAATATTTTCAGGTTGTGAATTTTCGGTCAAATTTTCATGTCACTGATGTGTCCTCGATGGAGTCATCACTTCCGGAAGCCTGTCTGTTGCTGCGGTGCTACTCATCTCTTCCACTTTCTTGGACAGGGGAACCTCTTTTTTTCCTCTGTGGGCACTGGGTTTCTCTAGACTCTTTTGAAAACAAATGCCTAAGGAAAATACTCGGCATCAAGTGGAACGAATTCAAGAACAATGCAGAGATAAGACAGATGACTGAACAACAACCAGTCTCATGGGTGATCAGGAAAAGGAGACGGACATATGTTGGTCACTTGATGAGAAGAAATGATCAGAGACTCCCAAACAAGCTATCAAGTGGAACACAACAGGCCGAAGAAAAAGAGGCAGACCGCGTGAAACTCTGAAGAGGACATTGTTAAGAGAGGCCAAATTAACAGGCATAAAATCCCTAGATGAGGTTGAAAGACTCGCCGAAGACAGGAAAAATTGGCGTACTACTTTGCGAGCCCTACGTGACGTTTAACGGCACGGGAAGGATATATAAGAAGACACTGGGTTTCTGCACACATCCCGTGATTTGCTAGTAGCTTACACCTGAATTCAACTGACATGCAAATTATTTAAATTTAGAGTCTACGTGGAATCCAATTCGTCCATTTGTCATGGTGTAGCAGTATAGGAAGATAAGTGTTGTTTTTACAGTAAGGGCAACTGTTATGATTCTCTGTTTGAACTTTTTTTTTCCCCTTCTAGAACGCCACGTGGGCTGGGAAACCCGTGACAGAGAATTGTGGGAGAGACTGCGAGGGGGCATTCAGTCTACGTTTGGATGTGTACCAGAGAGGATAGCTTTTGTAATGTCTCTGTCGAGAAAATAGATGTTTATATCTGTTACTGGAGTTGTGGAAGTATGAATGGACTCGCCATGTGGCAGGGCAAACCTGCCGTCGGTCAGAATATCGTCATCATCACCTGCATATCAGTGTATTGCTAACCTTAGGTTTGAAAGAGCCTGGAAGTGATGGATGGCTAGAGACAGTGAACAACAAATCCAGAAACACTCATTAAACACGGCTTCAACTAATGCCCCAACATTCTATTCAGTAACAAAAGTAGTAACGCAGTAAACACAGCGGCACATACGATTTCAATGGAAATGCTTAGACTTTATGGTACATGACTATACTTCAGAAAACCGTTGGTTGGAGGCCTGGTTTACTATTAGTAAATAGTAGTTTATTTAGGATGGCGGTACCTGGTTCAAATCCCAGCAGTGGGATTTTTTTTTTCTAGTACATACCAAAAGTGGTCCCCGGGGTCCATCCAGACTCTAGAAACGAGTACCAGAGAAATCTTGAATCAAGATGCCGCCAGGCGTGATACTGACCTCGTTACACTTTCATGTCTTCAAGGTCATGGAAAAAAACGGGCATAGTACCGTATCCTCAATATGCCTTACTGGATGGAAATTGGAATTTTATGCATACATACATACATACATACATACATACATACATACATACATACACACATACATACATACACACATACATACACACATACATACATACACACATTCATACATACATATATGCATACATACATACATACACACATACATACATACATACACACATGCACATATACACAAATATAAACATACACAAACATACACACATACAGACACACATACATACAAACATACATACATACATACACACATACATACATACATACACACATACATACATACATACACACATGCACACATACACACATACATACACACATACATACACACATATAAACACACACATACAGACAGATACAAACATGCACACATACACATATAAACACACACATACATACACACATACAGATACACATACATACAAACAAACAAACATACATACATACAAACATACATACATACATACACACATACATACATAATACACACATGCACACATACACACATATAAACACACACATACATACACTCATACACACATATATACACACACATACATACACACATACAGGCACACATACAGACACTCACATACACATACGCATATATACACATACTCATACATACATACATACACACATACATACGTACGTACATACACATGTGCTTTAGAGAACAGGCCTTAAGCTCGATCTTAGGGGCTTCCAAAATATGCAAAATGAAGTTCTTTCTACTATCTTTCAAAATAAGGCAATGAAACCAAATGTAAAAGTTTCGAAATGACAAGCAATGAAATCAAAGGTACCAGAAAATCAATCAGTTTAGGTCACGTCATTAAACAGATATAATAATCTCTGGACCTGAAAAATAAGACTCCATTATACGAGGCTGATCAAACCATGAATTTAAAAAAAATGTAATTTACAGTAAAAAAAAACACTTAGAGTACAGATCAATACAAGCAATGTTTAATTTGTACCAAGTATAGGACCGTAACATTTTGCCGTCTGATAAAGGTATACATACATACAGGTTTTAAGTTCGGATACTAGTGTTCTATAACGCACTATTTGTCACGTTGTGATGTGCAATTAAACGAGAAATCTGGGAGAATTTAAATTTAGGATCGGTTTTTTTTTTTTTGGGGGGGGGGGGGTGAGGGCAGTTGTAAGAGTGTAAATGATGGATTCAAGTAAGACTTGAGGTTTTGGAGCTAGGGCCAAAAATTGTGTCAGCTAGGGTTGCTGACATTTTCCGACCTGATCACGCGTTCAGAGATGTCTTTGCTGAAAGTAGGGCACAAGTTGGAACAATTTTCAAAATAGGGGGATTTTCCAGGACCAGATGGCGTTTTTTCCCTAGAACCATTATACACGTGAGAAAATCAGCCATCAACAACTGACAGTCGCTGAGGCTACTTCATCTTGTACACTGTCAGTCACTCAGTCAGTCATTCTGCATGTCCCTTGCAGAACTTCGCCTTCCTAACAGCTCTCCTGTAGGCCTCTCTGTTGTAAACAAGATGCTCTGCTGCTGATGCATCCATCTGCAGATTATCAGTGATGTCTTGCAGCCATCTTCGCCTCGGTCTTCCTCTCTTTCTTTTTTTCCCTATTATATATTCTTCCAAGACGGTCTTCTCTAGATTATCATAACGTTTAATGTGTCCAAAATATTTAAGTCTTCTCTGTTTAATCATCTTTAAAAACCAGCCTTCTTCAATATTAAGTTCCTGTACTATGGATATATTTGTTCTTTTTTGTCCTGTACACTGACATCAGTAAAATAAAATATTTTCAAGTTTCATATTAGAAGACGGTCTTGAAGCAAGGAGACTTTAGCTGTTTGGAACTCAATGATCTTCGGAGCCGCTTCTAATATGATGTAAAAAAAAGCCTACAATAATGAAAACCTAATATAATAAATGAAAGCCTACAATAATGAAAACCTAATATAATAAATGAAAGCCTACAATAATGAAAACCTAATATAATAAATGAAAGCCTACAATAATGAAAACCTAATATAATAAATGAAAGCCTACAATAATGAAAACCTAATATAATAAATGAAAGCCGACAATAATGAAAACCTAATATAATAAATGAAAGCCTACAATAATGAAAACCTAATATAATAAATGAAAGCCTACAATAACGAAAACCTAATATAATAAATGAAAGCCTACAATAATGAAAACCTAATATAACTAGCAGGTGTACAAACTAGTAAGAGGCCGTCACACTGAACAGAACTTTTCTTGTCGCCTTTATTTCCCCTGTCTCTCTGGCATTGATCAGCTGGTCCATTTGCTTCTCCCCTTGCTCGACCTCTCTTATTTCCTCGCTAGATATTGCTACTGACATGTCAGCTTTTATAAACTTCTTTCCTCTCTTGATATAACAAGAAATTGATGCCATTTTGCAAGTTGCTTGAGGCGAACGTTATTTGCAGTGGTGGACACAGATTTAATATTCAGTTATTATCAAAATGAATGAACATAGAAAACCTGTATATTTATAGAAATTTTAATCTACACAGAAATTTTTTAAAAAGAATGATAGAGAAAGATTAAAAAAAACAGCCAAAGTGAAAACATTTTCACTGCTGTTCTTATAGATCAGTTTGTGACTTAGAGTCACAGAGTTTATGTTTCTTTACTTGTCCCGCAATTTTTTTTTTTTTTATTAAGGCCACAAAATGTGTATTCTGAACTAGCGCCATCACAGTCTTGTTTCTGTACTAATGCCACTAATTTTATCTTCTGTACTAGTGTCATCACAGTCTTGTTTCTGTACTAATACCATACATTTTATCTTCTGTACTAGCGTCACCACAGTCTTGTTTCTGTACTAATACCACACATTTTATCTTCTGTACTAGCGTCATCACAGTCTTGTTTCTGTACTAATACCACACATTTTATCTTCTGTACTAGCGTCATCACAGTCTTGTTTCTGTACTAATACCACACATTTTATCTTCTGTACTAGCGTCGCCACACTCTTGTTTCTGTATTAATGCCACAAATTTTATCTTCTACATTAACGTCGGCACAAATAACTGTTTCTGTACTAATACCACACATTTTATCTTCTGTACTAGCGTCGCCACACTCTTGTTTCTGTACTAATGCCCAAATTTTATCTTCTGTATTAACGTCCAAGTGCATAAAAGTGTATACAAGATTACACATATACGCTCCAACATCTGAAAGTTCTGAAGAAGATGTACACTATTTTATAATGATACAGAGACAGCCCTAAAACACACAAAGTCACATGAAGTTACCATAGTGATGAGAGATTTTAATGCCAAAATTGGTAAAGGAAGAACTTCAGACATCGTTGGTGATTATGGACTGGGGGAGAAGAATGACAGAGATAGTAAATTAATTGAATGGGCAAGAATACAAAGCATGGTTGAAGGAAACATCTGGTTTAAACAACATCCCCGAAGACTGGCAACATGGTGCAACCCAGACAAAAAGACTTTTAACCAGATAGAATACGTATTAATCAACAAACGATTCCGGATTGCATTACTGACAACAAAAACCATGCCAGGAGCTGACTGCAATAGTGACCATGATCCACTCTGTGGAAAAATTAGAAAAAGCTAAAGAAAGCATGTAGAAAAGTGAGAAACATCAAACTGAATACAGAACTCCTTAAAAATGACCAAGAACTGCGACAGCAATACAAAGTTATTATAACAAATAGATACAATGCAACAGCAAAGATAAATAGTATAGATGAAAAATAGGCAATGTTAAGAGATTCTATCCACCATACTGTTAAGGAGATAATACCACTGGAAAAAGAAGCCCCTAAAAATAAATGGTTGACAGACGACATCTTGGGACTGATGGACAAGAGAAGGAGGAGTAAAAGTAACCAAGAAAAATATATCAAGATAAATAAAGAAATAAGACGCAAATACAGAGAAGCAAAGGAAATGTGGTTAAATGAACAGTGCAGACAGATAGAAGACTCTAATAATAAAGACAGCAAAAACATGCACAAAAGAATTAGTGAACTCACAGGCAGGAAAACAAAATATACCACAGGATGCCTGAAATAAAATAAGGCAAAATATTAATGGGAAAATAAGACATTGTGGACAGGTGGACAGAGTATATCGGTTAGCTAAATGGAGGAGAAAGACCAGAATTAACACCTGATACTGAAAACTGTGACGGACCGCCAATACTTGAAGATGAAATCATAGATGCCATCAAACACATGAAGAAAGGAAAAGCGACTGGCCTAATAATATAACAATAGAAGAAATAGAGGCACTAGAGGAGACAGGAATAAAAATAATAACCAAGTTACTGAATGACATTTACAACAGTGGTTATATTCCCAATGACCTGATTAAATGCACTACCAAAGAAACCAGGTGCAAAGGAATGTGATGACCACTGTATTATCAGCCTCTCATGTCATATAACGAAGCTACTTCTGAGAATCATTATGAGAAAAACAAGGAAAAAGATACAAATGAAAATAGCAGATGAACAGTTTGGATTTGTTGAAGGAAAGGGAACACACAATGCCATTTATGCTTCACGAACAATAACAGAAAGAGCTTTAGAAGTACAGAAAGATCTCTACTTATGCTTCATTGATTACACCAAGGCATTCGACAAGGTGAAGCATAATGAAATTATTAAAACGCTTGAAGACATCAATATAGATGGTAAAGACCTGAGTATTTTTAAAACATCTATACTGGCACCAAGAAGCAGGAATTCGAGGTGAAAATAGAAGTGGAAAATATCAACCTATAAAACAAGGGATGCGACAAGGATGTGTACTATCTCCAGACCTTTTTTCTCTGCACAGCGAGAATATTCTAAGAACGATTATCACAGAACCAGGCATAAAAATTGGAGGATACAATATTAACAACCTTCGATACAGTACTGATAGCTGAGAACTAACAAGACCTGCAAAATCTCTTGGATAAAGTCGCCAAAGAAAGTGAACAGAAAGGACTTACTCTGAACATCAAAAAGACAGAGACTATGGTTATATCTAAGAAACAGAATCCACCAACATGCAGTATAAAATTAAACGGAACTATTCTAAAGCAGGTGCAGAAATTCAAACACCTTAGAGCAGTAATAACTTCAGATGGAAAATGTAGAAAAGAAATTAGGAACAGAATAGGCCAAGTAAAGACTGCATTTCAGAGAATGAGAAACATATTAGCTAACACATCGTTATCAATGAATGTTAGAAAACGAGTCCTAAAATTCTATATTGAACCTATCTTGTTAAGGAAGTGAATCATAGGCAATAGGCAGGTCTGCACAAAAATCATTGGAAGCAGCAGAAATGTGGTTCATTAGAAAAATGTTGCGAATCCCCTGGACAGCAAAAAATACTAATGAAGAATGTATGAGAAGATCTGGAGAGACAAAAAATCTTGCAAAAAAATAAGAGAGAGAGAGACAATATACTTTCATAGGACATGCAATGAGAAGAAGGGAAATTGAAAATATTATAACAACAGGAAAAATAGAAGGAAGAAGATCAAGAGGAAGACCAAGAGAAATGATACTGGACAGTCTGACGGGATGGTGTGAGAGGAGATCACCAACTGAGCTGATGGCCTGCATGAAGGATCATGTACTCTGGAGAAGCATAACAGTCAATGCCAGTCGGCACGGCACCTAATGATGATGATGATGATATTAGCGTCACCACACTCTTGTTTCTGTACTAATGCCACAAATTTTATCTTCTATACTAACGTCACCACACTCTTGTTTCTGTACTAATGCCACAAATTTTATCTTCTATACTAACGTCACCGCACTCTTGTTTCTGTACTAATGCCACAAATTTTATCTTCTATATTAACGTCACCGCACTCTTGTTTCTGTACTAATGCCACAAATTTTATCTTCTATACTAACGTCACCGCACTCTTGTTTCTCGTTTCCTAAAGCTCTTATGCTAAAAAAGTCATAAAAGTTAGCTCCCATACTAATGTCACAAAACTTAGCTTCTACACCGACAACATAAAACTTTGCACTTCTGAAGATGAGATGTCACAGTTAGCGTAGGATTACGTCACTCTGGTTTATATGATACAATGCTAGATGGCTTCTCATTACCAAAGGTTATTTGACGCGTTTCAGAGGGCGAACGATGATGAAGAAATATTATGGCAGTTTATATGATGTAATGGAGAGAGAACAGGGACTCTGTGCTCCTGCCAGTGATTATATAATTTAGCAACAGTGCAACAGACGGTGCTAACAAGAATTAAGATTCTAACAAATCTTTTTCTTGTCCTAAGTTTTAATTAGGAGTGGTTTTGAAGAAAGATGCAGCAAATACATTAGACAGACAGGAAAAAAAAACAAACGAGGAAGTCCTCAAAGAAGTTTCAGAACAAGGAAAACTAGTTAAAATAATAAGAAAATGAGAATCAAAATTTCTTGGAGACGTCACGAGAAGACAGAAAATGGAGAGCCGGATAATAACTGAAAAATGCAAGGGAAAAGAGGAAGCGGGGAATGCCAAGACAAAAATATATCAGTGGACTGACCAGGTGGCATGGAAGAAAAGAGAAAAGTATCTGAAATAATAATAAAAACGGCTGCACACGGTGGAGAAACATGGTAGTCAAAACTATCCAGTGACATCTGACATCGTAATATGAGTTACACTGCCAATCTGCCACCATAATAGAGTTACACTACCAATCTGCCACCATAATAGAGTTACACTACCAATCTGCCACCATAATAGAATTACACTACCAATCTGCCATCATAACAGAGCTACACTAAATATCTACCATTATAACAGAGTTACACTATCTATCTACCATCATAACAGAGTTACACTACCTATCTGCTATCATAACAGAGTTACACTATCTATCTACCATCATAATAGAGTTACACTAACTGCCATCATAACAGAGTTACACTATCTATCTACCATCATAATAGAGTTACACTACCTATCTACCATCATAACAGAGTTACACTATCCATCTAACACTACGTATCTACAATCATAACGGAGTTACATTATCTATCTACCATCATAACAGAGTTACACTACCTACCTACCATAACATGCAATACTGAAATCATTTTAATTAGAATATCTTATCAGTAATATATTTTTTTATGTTTAGTCTTCTTAGAACATAAAAATCCAGACACACAAGGAAGAGAAAAAGCTGACGTTGTAACTCTGTTATGATAGTAGAAAAGTAGTGTAACTCTGTTATGATAGTAGAAAGGTAGTGTAACTCTGTTATGACAGTAGAAAGGTAGTGTAACTCTGTTATGATAGCAGATAGGTAGTGTAACTCTGTTATGATGGTAGATAGATAGTGTAATTCTGTTATGATGGGAGATAGGTAATGTAACTCTGTTATGATGGTTGATATGTAATGTAGCTCTGTTATGGCTTATAGGCACATATGTGACGTGATGTTCGGTCCAGTATTCTCACTGATCTGTCAGCACACTAGGCTAATGTGGTCAGCACAATGCCTTGCGCTTTTTATTTGCCAGCTTCAGAAGAAGTTGGGTACCCATTTCTACAGCTGGGTGACTTGAGCGTCGGATTCGAACCCCTGACCTTCGCCAGTACAGACTAACACACTAACCTTTTCGCCAGTCAGACGTTCTAGCTATGGTACACACATAAAAACTATTGCTACTCTTATGTCTCGTAACAAACTGTGCTATTCGTCGATTTATTTCTTATTTTTCCAAAAATTCTTAGTGCCAAAGACTATGTTACGCATCTTTACAGTCCATAACGATAACCTCTTCAGGTATCATCCCTTACTTAAACGCAAATTCTGACTTGCTTTCTTGATGTAGAGATATAATTTCTATAACATATACATACATAATATATATATATATATATATATATATATATATTATATATATGCATATAATACATTGATCTGAGTGCACTTTACTCATTATTCTATTCCTAATTTCTACAGAATATACATATAAAATACATATAATATATTGATCAGAGTGCACTTTATTCAGTATTCTACCCCTTATCATTCAGCCTATCCTGATTTTAACTCTTTGATTTGTCAGTATGAGCACACACACATACACACAAAAAAGTTATAAAATTTCTAGATTTTTTTTTTCTCTTTCATTTTCGTGAAATTGTCATATTGATTTAATATGCGATGTTTTCTATTTATTTTCTGATTTTCAGCTATATTACTCGAGTTTTTTCCCCCAAAAAACTTGTCATTTTGTCTAAATATAAGTGTCATGTTTTTTTAGTCTTTTTTCTTACTTTTTTCTAATTTTTTATTGTTATTTACCAGCGTGAGCTAGAATTTGCTCAGCTTTGATTTATAACGTGACTCAGTAAAATATTCATAATATTTTTTTTTTCTAACTAAAGAATATGTATGAAACATTATATAAAAAGCATAAAGAACAGTCTGAAATGCGGTTAATGCATAAACATGAAAAACATAATGAATTTTATACCATACAACAAGGATCACTGATATTCGTGCGCGCTGTAAACATTAACTCTCGTGAATGAATCTAAGCATTACTGTGTGTCCGCGCCTCTGTAAATATTTCCTCTCGTGTATGAATCTAAGCATTACTGTGTGTCCGCGCCTCTGTAAATATTTCCTCTTGTGTCTGAACCTAAGCATTACTGTGTGTCCGCGTCTCTGTAAATATTTCCTCTCGTGTATGAATCTAAGCATTACTGTGTGTGTGTCGCTGTAAACATTAACTCTCGTGTATGAATCTAATCATTATTGTGTGTCCGCGCCTCTGTAAATATTTACTCTCGTGTATGAATCTAAACATTGATGTTTGTGCGCCAATCTAAACACTAACTTCTTGTATGAATCTAAACATTGATGTTCGTTCGCCGATGTAAACAGTAACTTTTGTGTATGGACGTAAACAAATCTTTCTCAGCTAATCTTTCATTTCTTACAGGACTCAAGACTTTAGTCACCTTTGGAAATGACAAATTTTATTACTTTGTAAGTTTAAATCGATCAAAACATCCTTTATATGTCATTTTCGTCCGACTACAATAAATTATGATAATAAAACACAACAGGCCAAAGAAAATGAGGCAGACCGCGTGAAACTCTGAAGAGGACATTGTTAAGAGAGGCCAAATTAACAGCATAAAATCCCTTGATGAGGTTGAAAGACTCGCCGAAGACAAGAGAAATTGGCGAACTACCTTGCGAGCCCTACGTGACGTTTAAAGGCACGGGAAGAATATAAGATATATAAGAATATAAGATAAGAGTAAAACTTGCCGTTCTTCGTAAGTGATCTTCGTAGTCATTAGTTTCCGTGCAGTTAACACGCTTTTCCATAACATTTAGCCAGCTCAATGAGACAACTTTTACTTTCATTTTCCCTTTGATTGTTTCAGTCGCTACCATGTTGTTTAACGTCTGTTGTCCCATGAAATTTCCACTTTTTCGTACAATTTTAATTAGTTTTCGTTGTTCTGAAGTTTGTCTGAAGTCCTTTTCACTTATTTTTGTGTCCGTCCAGATTGTTTTTATTGCATTCTTCTACAAAACCACATCCCCATTGCTTCTAATTTCTTTATTATCTGTTTTTTTACTTTAATATCTGCGTTTCACAACCATACCACGATACTGGCTCTGTGAGGCACTGCATTTCATTTTTTTCTCACTTTTGGATTAACTTACAATATTCATGCGCAAGTTTCAGAACAGCTCTAAGTGCAATGTGAACTTCTCAAGGAAATAAATGTCAATAGATTAACATATTTTGGCCGTATCAAAAGACATAGCAACATACTGAAGACCATACTAGAAGGAAAGTTGAAAGAAAAAGAGCTTAAGGGAAACAGAGATGTAGATGGGAAGTTGACATACGAGAATGGACAGGGTCACAGGAGGGAGGGAGAAAAGTGGAGGTTCATTGTCGGCCACCTTCATTTTGAGGATGGCACATGATAATGATAACGAGGTTTTTCTTTCAGTTTAAAATATCAAAAACGTTATTCTCAATTCAGCTGTTTGAATTTTAAAAAAAGGAAACTAGGTTAAAAAAAAGTAAACTCATACAGGAGAGCTGTTAAAGAGGCCTACAGGAGTGCTGTTTGGGAGGCCTAAAGGAGAACTTTTGGGGAGGCCTACAGGGGAGCTGTTAGGTAGGTCTACAGGAGTGCTGTTTGGGAGGTCTACAGGAGAGCTGTTTGGGAGGTCTACAGGAGTGTTGTTTGGGAGGTCTACAGGAGAGCTGTTTGGGAGGTCTACAGGAGTGCTGTTTGGGAGGTCTACAGGAGAGCTGTTAGGGAGGTCTACAGGAGTGCTGTTTGGGAGGTCTACAGGAGAGCTGTTAGGGAGGCCTACAGGAGAACTTTTAGGGAGGCCCACAGGAGAGCTGTTAGGGAGGCCTACAGAAGAACTGTTAGGGAGGCCTATAGAAGAGCTGTTAGGAGGCCTACGGGGAGCTGTTAGGGAGGAAAAGTTCCGTTCATGATGAATGAATGAAACAAGCTAAAGTTTTGCATTCGTCAAGCTTAGAACATACTATATAACACTAAAGGTCTTTAATATTCCGAAGATTAAGTAAGATAATGATTAAAAAAACTTACAATGGTACAGCAATCTACATAACGAAGTATATCGATTGTTAGATATTTACTTTCTCATAGACTGCTACGAAATGTTTAGTTAGTTTGTAAAAAAAATGATTATAGTATAAATCTATCTCATGATTCAATGCCAGCAATTTGCTTTTCGCATCTGAAGCTCTTTACCGTACACCCAATGAGACATACAAATAAAATGGAAATGACATTTGTCAGGGCTAATAGTCCATCACGTTCATTCAATTATCTCAAGTAACGAAGTAATGTGGAGGGCAGAGGAGTTCAAGCAAACATTAAACATCTTGTTCTTGTAGTAGCCCCCTCCCTCCAGAAATACGGAGCACCGTTCTCTGAAGAGTACGCCGTGTTGAAGATTGAAGGTACACAGTAAAGTGACAGTATACAATGCTATACACAGTAAAGTGACAGTATACAGTGCTATACACAGTAAAGTGACAGTATATAGTGCTATACACAGTAAAGTGACAGTATATAGTGCTATACACAGTAAAGTGACAGTATACAGTGCTATACACAGTAAAATGACAGTATACAGTGCTATATACAGTAAAGTGACAGTATACAGTGTTATATACAGTAAAATGACAGTATACAGTGCTATATACAGTAAAGGGACAGTATACAGTACTATATACTGTAAAGTGACAGTATACAGTGCTATATACAGTAAAGTGACAGTATACAGTGCTGTACAGTTAGACTTCGAAAAATCCTAGACAAAACACTTTAGACGTGAGCGAAAGAAAAATGACAAGATAATCAAACCACGAGAGTGCTCTTTCTGGCATCCGTGGTTTAGTCAGTCATTTGCATGTCCCTTGTGGAACTTTGCCTCCCTAATAGCTCTCATGTAGGCCTCTCGGTTGTAAGCAAGATGCCCTGCTGTTGATGCATCCATTTGCAGATTATCAACAATGTCTTGCAGTCATCTCCGCCTTGGTCTTCCTCTCTTTCTTTTTCCTACTATGTACCCTTCCAAGACGGTCTTCTCTAAATTCTCGTGACGTTTAATGTGTCTAAAATATTTAAGTTTTCTCTGTTTAATCCTCTTTCCTAGCCAACCTTCTTCAATATTAAGTTTTTGTAGTATGAATATATTTGTTGCTTTTTTGTGTCCGTGTTATATGAAGAACTCTTCTGTAGCATTTACATTCAAAGGCATTTATGTGTTTCTCAGCTGTTTTGTTAACTGTCCAGGTCTGTTATTTTTGTAGTTCTGTCTGTTCCTCTCCACAGATTCTTTAGTTGTTTTATTTTTTGAAGAGCAATAGATGTCCTCCTTTTAATATCCCTCGTTGTATCTCCAATATTAGTTATTAATGATCCAAGATATTCAAAACTCTGCACCTCTTCCAATTTTTCCTCATTGATATATATATATATATATATATATATATATATATATATATATATATATTTCAGATGCCTTGTTTGTTTGTCAGTTGCATCAGCTTATGTTTACCGTGGTTTAAGCCCTGGATAATTCTCTTGCCATTTTTCTTTCTTTCATTGTCTAAACTGACGAGGACTGAAGCACAGGCATTGGTGTCCTACGAGGAGTCCATTGGCGTGGTTTAACGGAAGACCCACAGCAGACAGGAGGAAAGAGATTTTCAAGCTGGCTCCATGTCCTTTTTCGATGATCCAATAACCATGTTAGATGATCCCATAACCATGTTAGCTGATCCCATAACCATGGCAGCTGACCCCATAACCATGTTAACTGATCCTATAACCACGTCAGCTGATCCCATAACCATGTTAGCTGATCCTATAACCACGTCAGCTGATCCCCATAACCATGTCAGCTGATCCCATTGCCACGTTAGCTGATCCCATAACCATGTTAGCTGATCCTATAACCACGTCAGCTGATCCCCATAACCATGTCAGCTGATACCATTACCATGTTAGCTGATCCCATAACCATGTTAGCTGATCCCATAACCATTTTAGCTGACGCCACAACCCAATCTATACTATGCCATCTGATTTCATGTGAATGTCCATCTGACTTCATGTCCGTGTCAGCTGACTCCATGAAAAGATCAGTTGACTCCATAACCATGGGTATCACGATCAATCTGTTATCCTGAGCTAAACTGTTATGAGAGGTTCTTCTCGTAACTGTGCACACTGTAGTTTAGTGGTTTAACCACAGATCTTAAAACATACAACAATTATGCGGGAAAACCAGTTCTTTCAAAGAAACAATTGAAAAACAAAATCAAGACCAGCTTTCAGAGATTGAGAGAGAAGCTGCGTAAAACCAGAGGTGTAGACAAATTTGAAGAGATAAAACCAGAGGTGTAGACAAATTTGAAGAGATAAAACCAGAGGTGTAGACAAATTTGAAGGGATAAAACCAGAGGTGTAGACAAATTTGAAGAGATAAAACCAGAGGTGTAGACAAATCTGAAGAGATAAAACCAGAGGTGTAGACAAATTTGAAGAGATAAAACCAGAGGTGTAGACAAATTTGAAGAGATAAAAACTAGAGGTGTATATAAATTTGAAGAGATAAAAACCAGAAGTGTATATCAAGTTCAAGAGATAAAAGGAGAGGGGTACATACATTTGAAGAGATAAAAACCAGAGTTGTAAAGATATTTGAAGAGATAAAAACCAGAGTTGTAAAGATATTTGAAGAGATAAAAACCAGAGTTGTATATAAATTTGAAGAGAAAAAATCAGAGTTGCAGACAAATTTGAAGACATAAATATCAGAGGTGAATATAAGTTTGAAGAAATAAAACCACATGCGTATATTAATTTGAAGAGATAAAAATCAGAGGGTAAATAATTTGAATAGATAAAAGCCAGAGATGTATATAAATTTGAAGAGAAAAAAACACGAGGGTTTTTAAATTTGAAGAGGTAAAAACAAGAGTAGTAGACAAATTAGAAGAGATAAAAACTAGAGGTGTATATACATTTGAAGAGATAAAAAACAGAGTTGTAGACACATTTAAAGAGATAAAAACCAGAGTTGTAGATTAATTTGAAGAGACAAAAAGTACAGTTGTAGGCAAGTTTGAAGAGATAAAAACCAGAAGTGTATATAAATTTGAAAAAATAAAACCAGAGGTATAGACAAATTTGAAGACATAAATATCAGAGGTGAATATAAGTTTGAAGAAATAAAACCACATGCGTATATTAATTTGAAGAGATAAAAATCAGAGGGTAAATAATTTGAATAGATAAAAGCCAGAGATGTATATAAATTTGAAGAGAAAAAAACACGAGGGTTTTTAAATTTGAAGAGGTAAAAACAAGAGTAGTAGACAAATTAGAAGAGATAAAAACTAGAGGTGTATATACATTTGAAGAGATAAAAAACAGAGTTGTAGACACATTTAAAGAGATAAAAACCAGAGTTGTAGATTAATTTGAAGAGACAAAAAGTACAGTTGTAGGCAAGTTTGAAGAGATAAAAACCAGAAGTGTATATAAATTTGAAAAAATAAAACCAGAGGTATATATAAATTTGAAGAGATAAAAACCAGAGGTTTATATAAAATTGAAGAGATAAAACCACATGTGTATATTAATTTGAAGAGATAAAACTCAGAGGGTATATAAATTTGAATAGATAAAAACTAGAGGTGTATATAAATTTGAAGAGAAAAAAACAAGAGAGGTTTTCAATTTGAGGAAATAAAAGCAAGAGTTGTAGACAAATTTGAAGAGATAAAACCCAGTGGTGTATGTACACTTCAAGAGAAAAAAAACCAGAGTTGTAGACAAATTTAAAGAGATAAAAATCAGAATTGTAGACTAATTCGAAGAGATAAAAAGCAGAATTGTAGACAAATTTGAAGAGGCAAAAAGCATAGTTGTAGGCAAAATTTAAGAGATAAAAACCAGAGGTGTATATAAATTTCAACAGATAAAAGCAGGGGTGTATATAAATTTGAACAGATAAAAACCAGAGGTGTATATAAATTGAAAGAGATAAAAACTAGAGTTGTAGACAAATTTAAAGAGATAAAGACCAGAGTTCTAGCCAAATTTGAGGAGATAAAAACCAGAGTTCTGGAAAATTTGAAAAGATAAAAGCAGAAGTGTATATAAATTTGAAGAGATAAAACGTGAGGTGAATATAAATTTGAAGAGATAAAGCCAGAGGTGTATATAAATTTGAAGAGATAAAAACCGGAATTGTAGACATATTTAAGGAGATAAAAACCAGAGATGTAGACAAATTTGAAGAGATAAAACCAAGAGGTGATTATAAACATGAATAGATGAAACCAGAGGTTTATATTAATTTTAAGAGGTAAAAACCAGAGGGTATATAAACTTGAAGAAATGAAAACCAGAGGTGCATATGAATTTGAAGAGATGAAAACCAGAGTTGTAGACAAATTTGAAGACATAAAAACTAGAGGTATATACATTTGAAGAGACAAAAACCAGAGGTGTAGACACATTTGAAGAGACAAAAGCCAGAGTTGTAGGCAAATTTGAAGAGATAAAACCAGAATTGAATATAAATTTGAAGAGATAAAACCAGAGGGATAGATAAATTTGAAAATATAGAAAATAAGAATTGTATACAAATTTGAAGAGATTAAAATCAGAGTTGTAGACAATTTGAAAAAATAAAAAATAGACTTGCAAACAAATTTAAAGAGATAAAAACTAGAGTTGTAGATAAATTTGAAGAGAGGAAAACAAAGAGTTCTAGACAAATTTGAAGAGATAAAACCAGAGGTGTATATAAATTTGAAGAGATAAAACCAGAGGTGTATATAAATTTGAAGAGATAAAAACAAGATGGTACATAAATTTGAAGAAATAAATACCAGCGGTGTCTATAAATTTGAAGAGATAGAAACCAGAGTGTATATACATTTGTAGAGATAAAAACTAGGGTTGTAGACACATTTGAAGAGACAAAAGCCAGAGTTGTAGGCAAATTTGAAGAGATAAAAACCAGAATTGAATATAAATTGAAGAGATAAAACCAGAGGGATAGATAAATTTGAAAATATAGAAAATAAGAATTGTATACAAATTTGAAGAGATTAAAATCAGAGTTGTAGACAATTTGAAAAAATAAAAAATAGACTTGCAAACAAATTTAAAGAGATAAAAACTAGAGTTGTAGATAAATTTGAAGAGAGGAAAACAAAGAGTTCTAGACAAATTTGAAGAGATAAAACCAGAGGTGTATATAAATTTGAAGAGATAAAACCAGAGGTGTATATAAATTTGAAGAGATAAAACCAGAGGTGTATATAAATTTGAAGAGATAAAACCAGAGGTGTATATAAATTTGAAGAGATAAAAACAAGATGGTACATAAATTTGAAGAAATAAATACCAGCGGTGTCTATAAATTTGAAGAGATAAAAACCAGAGTGTATATACATTTGTAGAGATAAAAACTAGGGTTGTAGACAAATTTGAAGAGATAAAAACCAGAGTTGTAGACAAATTTAAAGAGATGAAACCAGAGGTATATATAAATTTGAATAGATAAAAACCAGAAGTGTATATAAATCTGAAAAGATAAAAGCTAGAGATATAGACAAATCAGAAGAGATTTTAAAAAAAATAGATTGTACATACGGGCTTGTTTGGCGATTTTCTCGGCGTCCCAGTCTCCCTGGAGATCTGTTCTGACTCTGAGGCTAATCATCCGACCAGGCCCTGCTCTGGAATGATTAAAAAAAAATGAAAGTTAAAAAGAATGAAATCTGGATAAGAGTGTTTATTTTCAAAATGGTTTTTCTCTTTTGTTAGACAGAATGTTGGGTGTTTAATACATACATCATTTAGTGGGGGCAATAATTTCTGTCTCGGTAAAGTCTTCTGCTTTTCAGAATGCACGACCGAGCTGTGGAGTTGCTGTTTTACCTAGTGATAATGATGTTTAGAGCTGTAGAATATGGCGATGGAATTCTCCAAAAGAACTGTTCAGTTCTCAAGGTTTTCATATAAAAAGAATGAGCTGTAAATTTAATTTGACTTTTCAATACGCTCCACCGAGGATTCATTATTGATCCATGAGCTATAGTGGGATATTTCTCTCTCTCTCTCTCTCGCTCTCTCTCTCTCTCTCTCTCTCTCTGAGCTGTAGTAAGATATTTCGATCTAGCTCTGTTCTGGAGCTGTAGCGAGATATTTCATTCTACCTATCTCCCTGAGATATAGTTAGATACTTCAATCTACCTTTACCCCTGATCTGGTGTTAGATATTTCAATCTACCTCTATCTCGCAGCTGTAGTGAGATATTTCAGTCTACTTCTATCTCTCAGCTGTAGTGAGATATTTCAGTCTACCTCTATCTCTCAGCTGTAGTGAGATATTTCAGTCTACCTCTATCTCTCAGCTGTAGTGAGATATTTCAGTCTACCTCTATCTCTCAGCTGTAGTGAGATATTTCAGTCTACCTCTATTCCTGAGTTGTAGCGACATATTTCAATTTACCTCTATTCCTGATCTGCAGTGAGATATTTCAATCTACCTCTATCCCTGAGCTGTTGTCAGATATTTCAATTTTCCTCTATCTCTGAGCTGTTGTCAGATATTTCAATTTTCCTCTATCTCTGAGCTGTTGTCAGATATTTCAATTTTCCTCTATCTCTGAGCTGTTGTCAGATATTTCAATTTTCCTCTATCTCTGAGCTGTTGTCAGATATTTCAATCTACCTCTATCCCTGTGCTGTTGTCAGATATTTCAATCTACCTCTATCCCTGTGCTGTTGTCAGATATTTAAATCTACCTCTATCCCTTAGCTGTAGTCAGATATTTCTATCTACTTCTATCCCTGTGCTGGTGTCAGATATTTCAATTTTTCTCTATCCCTGAGCTGCAGCGAGGTAATTCAGTCTACCTATCTCCGTGAGCTGTGTCAGATATTTCAATCTACCTCTCTCCCTCAGATGTAGGAAGATATTTCAATCTACCTCTCTCCCTGAGCTGCAGTGAGATATTTCAATGTACCTCTCTCCCTCAGATGTAGGGAGATATTTCAATGTACCTCTCCCCCTCAGCTGCAGTGAGATATTTCAATGTACCTCTCTCCCTCAGATGTAGGGAGATATTTCAGTCTTCCTCTCTCCCTCAGCTGTAGCGAGATATTTCAGTCTCTCTCTCTCTCTCTCTCTCTCTCTCTCTCTCTCTCTGAGCTGTAGTCAGATATTTCAATCTGCCTCCTTCCCTGAGCTGTACCGAGATATTTCAGTCTATTCTCTATCCCTAAGCTGTAGCGAGATATTTCAATCTCTCTCTCTCTCTCTCTCTCTCTCTGAGCTGTAGTCAGATATTTCAATCTACCTACTTCCCTGAGCTGTACCGAGATATTTCAGTCTATTCTCTATCCCTAAGCTGTAGCGAGATATATCAATCTACTTCTCTCCCTGAGATGTAGTCAGATATTTCAATCCACCTTTTTTGTCTGAGCTGTAGGGAGATATTCCAATCTGCTTCTCTCCCTTTTAACTGGGGACTCTCTACTAAAGGGCGTATATAGCGAGCAAATGTCCATAGCAGACGAAGACATTATCTCAGTAGTTGCATTACCGAGAGCTGGTATTGCGAAAATAATGCAAACACTGAGAAGTTTTAATATAGACCAGGGCGTGACGAAAATCTCCGTACATGTTGGCATAAATGACAGCAGAATGGCAGGAACATAAGACGTTCCGACATGCAGGCCATCAAGGAAAAGTATCCGAGTGCAGCCATCTTCCATCTTTCAACCATGCTCCGGTCCTGGACGCCGCCTGGCAGACATCAACAACAGGGCACATCAGTCATACTGTCGTGGTAACAACATTGTCTTCATAAACCACACCGTGTTTTTCATCTCAACCTCTGGTGCCCCGAAGAAACGGATGTACAGGGACCACATACATACATCAAAACTTGGTACCAGCACCCTTGCCAAAAATCAGGAGTTTCCAGAACGTACACTACTGAAAGACGCAGTACAGATGGATGTCCACAAACATCACCCACATCCAACAAACCATTAAAAACCAGCACTAAAACCATAGGGATCCCCACAGCAAACCTCAGACTATGACACCATGTTTCCACCCTTACCCTCACGTCAGCCTCAGACTGTCAGACGAGCTGATACGAGTGTCAACAACGTCAGGGTTCTTCCACAGTCGCACAGCTCATTGGAAGTTTTCAACACACAAGCAAGTTCCATGCAGTATCCTCAAAGAAATCTGGAGCTGCAGTATCTGTTGCAATTTAGCCCTGCAACTTTGAGTCATGCCTATATGTTACCTCTGCATAATTCACATGGCATGGTACCTTACAGACACCACATACCTTAGACTGACGGCAATATCATCGTATGCCTCAGATTGATGGCAATATCATCGTATGCCTTAGACTGATGGCAATATCATCGTATGCCTTAGACTTATGGCAATATCATCGTGATCCACCACAAACTGAAACCTTCCACCCGCAATATAAAAAAACGAATTGTTATTCAGCAAGACATAGTGACTGGTATCTTTTTTCCTTAAGCTTATTTAGAATTCTTTTTGTTTTATTATTGCATTTTATTCCCCCCCCCCCCCTCCCCACCTCCACCCTTTTTTTGTTTTCTTTTTTTTTACTTATTAGTCTAATTATTGTTAATTTTTAAAAAGATCCTTGAAGTTTCTGAGTTGTATTTGTTTGTGTGTGAGAACTATATGTTTAATTACCCCACCTGTTAGTAAATTCTCATATTTGAGCATTTAATTGTTCAGTAGTTAGGCGTGTCTCTCTTTCAGTCTCCAACTATTTCAGCTGGTGAGTTGTGTACCAGTTGAAAGTTTAGTGTACAGAGTGTGTAGTATTTAAAAGTTTAGTTACTTCAGTAGTAAGTGTAATAATAGGAATTACTTTCAAACCAATAATAGTAGACAAGAACATAAAATGACCCCACTTACCAAAAAATGGTTATATAAAGAAGGACTTTGAATAGGCCATCTGAATGTATATCACCTATTAGGTAAAATTCCTGAAGCAATACACATATTAAATCAGAATTTCCACCTTTTTGGCTTCTCTGAAAGTCGTTTAAATAGGAACATAACCGATGAAGATATTAGAATGATCGGTTTTATTCTGATTCGGCGTGACCCAATTAGAAAACTAGAAACAGGTCTAGTAATGTATGTCTCCACAACTATCCAGTTTAGTCGTAGAGAAGACCTCGAATCATCGGAGATAGAGTGTTTTTGGGTGGTAGTTAAATTGCCAAACCGGAGTCCACTAGGTATTGGACTTTTGTACCGTAATCCAAATGCATCATCCCTGTGGTATGATCACTTCATGGCTATGATGGATGAGGTTTCAACCTTTAAGTTCAAAGATATTATCATTCTTGGAGATTTCAACATAGATCTAACACAATCAAATCCAACTTGGAAGCAATATTATATTATCCTACAATTTTTCCCAAATTGTCACCAGACCTACTAGAGTAACAGAAATATCATCCATATTATTAGATCACATATATGTAGCCCACCCAGAAAACATCATTGAATGTAACATCCCTCATACTTCTTTAAGTGATCATTACCCAGTCTGCTGTACGTGGACAAGAAAGGGGTATAAACTTCCTAAACACAATCACACTAGTATGAAATTTAGAAGCTTCAGAAAATTTAACCTAGAATTATCCTTAATGATTTGCAAGCATCTTCACTTACACACGTGTACCAACTAACTGACCCTGATGAAGCAATAGAATACTGGCTAAAGATCTTCAGAGATATATTAGACAAACTTGTCCCCATGAAAGAGGTGAGAGTATAAAACACCTCTTTAGGATAACACCTGAAATATTACATGCCTGAGAGAACGTGACCGGGCGCAGAAAATCAAGGAATTTAGGATCTACCGTTCACTCAGAAACAAAGTTCGATACTTAATAAGACAAGAGAAAAAATTACTTTATGAATCTAGTACAGAATAAATTAGACAGTAAATCATTTTGGAAAGCCATAAATACCCTATCAAATAAAGTAAAAGAATTTGATTTTCAAGCCATCAATCGTGCATATACTAGCGCACATATCAGTATTCATTTCAGAGAAGAAATCAACGTTCTTAAATCATCAATACCAGCTCCTGTATGCGAATTACATGAACTACAATCATTCCTGGATAGCAGAAGTACTAAACTTAAACAGTTACAGATTCTATTCGTAACAGTCAGTGAAGTTGACAGTTATCTTTTATCCTTAAAAACAACAGTACAATTGGGCTTGACGATATTAGCAATAAGATCTTCCGTTATGCTGTACCTGTCATTTCACATACACTAACATACATTTACAACCAGCGCATTGCAACATGTTATTTCCCCGAGGCTTTTAAAACTGGTAAAGTGTATCCTGTTTTCAAATCTGGCTCATCCAGCAATTTTTCCAACTACAGACCAATATCCATACTATCGTTGCTATCAAAACTACTCGAAAAACACATATACAAAATAACACTACGATATATGCAAGAGAACAATTTACTCAGACAGTCAGTCAGGCTTTAGACCCAATCATTCCTGCCACACTGCTCTTACCAAAATGACAGAAAACTGGTTAGTAAACATAAATGACAATAGACTATGTGGTGCCATCTTTATTGACTTCAAAAAGGCATTTGAAATGACTGATCATGATATTATTGTAAAAAAAATTAAAGACTTAGAGGCTGCACCCTGATCTAATAAAATTAATTGCATCATTTCTTTCAGACAGACAACAGGTAGTATTCTTCAACAATTCTCTATCAAATTCTGCTTTAGTTGACACTGGTGTTCCGCAAGGTTCTATTCTAGACCCGTTACTTTTTGCTATCTATATCAATGATCTTCCACTTCATCTTAAACACTCTTCTTGTGACCTTTTTGCCGATGATTGCACAGTCTACACCAGTGACTACGACTGTATTAACCTTGAATCAACTCTTCAGGTCGAGTTAAACAATCTAATTAGATGGAACAACAACAATAAATACTGATAAAACAAAATCAATGCTCATAACAACAAGACAGAAACTACAAAACGCGACAAAAACAACACGTCGGCTCTGTATTGAGACATCAGAGATAGAAAACGTTAGCGAGCACAAAACACTAGGTCTTATTACTGACCAACATCTGACCTGGAACTCTCATGTGCAAGGTCTAAGAAAACTCATCGCGCAAAAAGTATACCAGTTAGCCACATTCAAGCACTTCATCGATCAAGACACAAGGAAGATATACTACATATCACATATACAAACACATTTAGGCTATTGCTCAACAATCTGGGATGGTTGCTAAGTGTCAAATACAAAGAGGCTATACTCACTTCAAAAGCGAGCAGTAAAGCTTATTAGTGACAAAGATTAAGCACAAGCAACTAACCAGCACAAGCATATAAAAATACTGCCTCTTAAGAGTAGGTTCCTCTTCAACAAAGCCAAGTTAGTACATCAAATTCTTTCACGGCATGCTCTACCTTATCTATGGAACCTGTTTAAATTTACCCCCAAAGTGTAGCCAACGCTTGATAAACATAAGTCTTCCAAAACCTAGACTTGACCTTTACAAGAAAAGCTTTACTTATTCTGCTGCTCATCTTTTGAATACCCTCCCATCCTGTATAAAAAATATAAACTATACTCCTTCCTACAACTACAAACGTTTCCAATATCTATTTGATGTCAACTACATACTTCCATGAATCGTAAAACTTAAAAAGTTATTGTAGACTGCTCTTACAGCCACCGAACTCATTATTCTGAATAGTAATGAAATTTGTATTTGGTAGATAGTCATTTATATGTGTCTGTAGTCAGTCATTTATATGTCTAAGTAGTCATTCTATGTGTATGTAGTTACTTTATTGTTAATTATGTTTGTTATATGAGCAGCATATTTGTAGAATATCTAGAACAGAGTGAAAGTTGTATAATAAAGGGCAGAATGTCGGACGGCCATGCGTGCTCAATTCTTAACCCTTTGGAAATAAAGATCAATCAATCCATGAGCTCTCTCTCTCTCTCTCTCTCTCTGAGCTATAGTGAGATTTTCAATTACCCCTCTCTCTAAGCTGTAGTGAGGTATTTCAGTCCCTGAGCTGTAGTGAGATATTTCAATCTACCTCCCTCTCTGAGCTGTAGTGAGATATTTCAATCTACCTCCCTCTCTGAGCTGTAGTCAGATATTTCAATCTACCTCCCTCTCTGAGCTGTAATCAGATATTTCAATCTACCTCCCTCTCTGAGCTGTAGTCATATATCTTAATTCTACCTCTCTCCTTCAGCTGTAGTGAGATATTTCAATCTACCTCCCTCTCTGAGCTATAGTCAGATATTTCAATCTACCTCCCTCTCTGAGCTAGAGTCAGATATTTCAATCTACCTCCCTCTCTGAGCTGTAGTCAGATATTTCAATCTACCTCCCTCTCTGAGCTATAGTCAGATATTTCAATCTACCTCCCTCTCTGAGCTGTAGTCTGATATTTCAATCTGCCTCTCTCTCTCTCCTCTCTGAGCTATAGTGAGATATTTCAATCCACCTCTGTCCCTGAGTTGTAGTGAGATATTTCAATCTACCTGTCTCCCTGAGCTGTAGTCAGTCTAGCTCTCCCTTAGAGCTGTAGTGAAATATCATAATCTATCTCTCTCCCTGAGCTGTAGTGAGATATCTTAATTCTACCTCTCTCCCTGAGCCGTAGTGAGATATCTTAATTCTACCTCTCTCCCTGAGCTGTAGTGAGATATCTTAATTCTACCTCTCTCCCTGAGCTATAGTGAAATATTTCAATCTACCTCTCTCCCTGAGCTATAGTGAGATATTTCAATCTACCTCTCTCCTTGAGCTGTAGCTAGATATTTCATCTACTTCTCTCCCTTAGCTGTAGCTAGATAGTCCACATACCTCTATCCCTGAACTATAGCTAGATATTCCATGTATCTCTCTCCTGAGCTGTAGCTAGATATTCCATGTATCTCTCTCCCTGAACTGTAGCTAGATATTCCATCTACCTCTCTCCCTGAGCTGTAGCTAGATATTCCATGTATCTCTCTCCCTGAGCTGTAGCTAGATATTCCATCTACCTCTCTTCCTGAGGTGTGGCAAACAGTTCATTTCCGTGGAGATAGTCGAGGAAATGACGAGGGTGTTGGTTCACGATGAATCTCACAACGTGACATTAACGCAGCCATTAGATAAAATGTGAAAAGTAGTAATGGAATAAAAGATAAGAAGTTCTTGGTGGAGAAAAACCATGTGTGATGTAGAGGCTGCTTTATATTCCAAAATGGTGGTTATGATTCAGGGGTTTGGAGATCCCTTGGAGTCCATGTAACAAGTGTAGATTATGTAAACTACGAGAAATCCATGATGATTGTTAATAATACCAAGTAGAAGAGAATGTAAGAACTGCTGCGAATTATCATTTATCTCCAGGGGTTTGTGACTTGAAAAAAAAACAAAGGTTGAAAACCACCGTTCTATAAAATGACAATGAGTGTAAAAATGAAACAAAAAAATTATTCTCAGGGATAAAACACCTTATCACGAGTATGAACGTACACAGAAAACAATACGATTTAGAACAGATTATAGTTTAGTTTCATTCTAATAATATAGATGGCAGGCTAAACTTACTCAAGAAACATACGGAGACGGTGGAAGTAACCAAACTATAAACACCTGAAGAAATAGACGTTTCAATCACTTCACCGAGACAAGATCAACGGAGCTGGCAAGCAACGACAGCGTTGTAGTAGCAACGGCTTTGGTAAAACTAGTTAGTAATAAAAGTAAACAGAAGTGTATGGCTCAGTTCCCCCCCCCCCCCCAAAAAAAAAAATAAAAAAGATAGAAACAGTGAGAAAAGTGTGCAGAAATGAGAGTGGCAGAAAGTAAGACTAGGGCGTGTTCATAAAGAACATACAAAAAGTTGGGATCCACTGTTTTATAAGTTTAAAGCTGAATGTGTGTGTGTGTGTGTGTGTGTGTGTGTGTGTGTGGTGTGTGTGTGTGTTTTTTTTTCATGCTCGCTATGACCCGCTTCATCAAGGAGGTTAGTTTGTTTCGTTCTACGCTGTATTATAGAGCAACCCAACTTTCTGTATGTTCGTCATGTATACGTGCTCATCTTGGTTTCTGCCACTCTTGTCTCTACCCACTTTATTCACCCTTTCTATCTTCTTGTAAAACTGAATCATATACCTCTGTCTACCTTTATTACCTGCAATCTGTCAAATCATACACCTGTGTCTACCTTTATTACCTGCAATCTGTCAAATCATACACCTGTGTCTACCTTTATTACCTGCAATCTGTCAAATCATACACCTCTGTCAACCTTTATTATCTGCAATCTGTCAAATCATACACCTCTGTCTACATTTATTGTCTGCAGTCTGTCATCAGAGACTGGCATCCCCGTACTCCAGGCATTCCCATGTGTGCTCCGCCTCCCGTTCCAACACCCACTGAAGTGTGCGCCTACTGATGGAGCCAGTCACACACTGGTTGTGGATAATGGGCGTCAAACAACTTCCTTCAGAAAAACGTCCACTTCCCCTCTCCTCCCATAAATTGATCATCCTCGTGATGTGATTGTTGTCATTCAAACCGATGTCGTCCTTCATACGCAGCCTGTTCAAGATGGCTCTTGCAATCTCCTCATTGTCCATTCTTAGTGCGCCCTGAATTGATGCCATGCCTGCCAGCTTGTCCGCTCTCTCATTGCCTTAGACTCCCGCATGACCTGGGCAGTAGATCCACGTCAAAAGTGGGTAACCGAGAGTCCTCTAGAAGCTAGAACCATTCCCTACGGAAGTAATGTCTTTCGATTCTCCGTGACATGTTCTTGGGAGTCTGTTGCAATGACCCCATGCGAGTTGTCCTTCTCCACCAACTAGGAAATTGCTTCTAATGCAGCCTGAACTTCCACTCTCATGCTCGAAGTGGTGGCTGCATATGTTCCTGATTTACTCGCGAATAGTTTGCTGTTGTGGTAGAAGATAAAGACTCATCCACTTTTTAGACCTCGTGCCACTGACCCGTCTGTGAAAGATCACCGGGTCACGTGGTTTAGAGTGATGCTAAATCTGTACACGCACCTGGGCTTCTGTTTTACTCTGAGCCCAATCTCGGAATTCACGGCCAAGCTGGATCATAATCTTCATTAGATTCTGCAGATCTGACACTTTAGTCTACTCCTTCGCATTTCATGTGTAGCGTAATTTGACTCCTTATGACCTCTCTGAAGATAAAAAAAACTTAAGCTAGTATGCGCCTTACTATATGGATTAGTTCCATAAATTCATTTTTATTTAAAAACAACGGGCTATGATTCCATTAAAACAAACCCATGTTCTAGTTCTACTTTCTTCTCCACTTACTAACTGCTACTATGTACAATGTTTCTAATGTAGTAAAAATACTCAAAGACAGAAAAAGAAGAAAAAAGAAATTGACTGAATTCTAAAGGGACACTACTCTTTTACTTTTACTTATTTTCTAACATCCGTTGGCCTTAAATCCAAGTGAAGAATTATCTGCGTCGGTGCACAAACAATGCCCGTGATTTGAACCCGCCCCTTTTATTTCTGAAACGTAATAAACCCAGCTGAGTAGCTTTAGAAAAATCTTGATGAGATTTGATGTAAAAATGATCAATCTCCAGACGGATGGATGTTGGTTAAAAGCTTTGAAACCTGAACACAAAACTCTATCCCGTCTGCGCTTTTTAAACATTAAAAATATTCATTTCGTATATGTTTCCTGACATATGTTTTTTTAATGTTTATCTAAGACTGGTTTTGTTAGCAGTGGCTGAGAATATAGATTTGATGAATAAGAGATTTTGTGTAAGTCGATCCAAATGATGTCGCATGGACTTTTTCTTCAGAAACATTATACGGCTATTGTCTCTGCTAAAACACAGTTCATACAGAAATGAGATACATAACTGACAAATATAAAAAAAATTCTGATATTATTTTTGAAAGCGCAAGCAAAGTTGAGGACCACGAAACTGCTGCGTGAAACGTGAGCAAGTGAACAGTTTTCTTAGTGTCTGTCAAATCACGGAGCGAGCCCGTGCACTGCAACGTGATGTGTGGTACTCACTTTACTTCTTTGTCCCATCATTAAGTAAAATTTTAAAGTTGTATGTAAGCTTTCTCAGTCAGTACTAACAAAAGTCTTTCCTTCCAGTCATGATTTTAGGAAATTCCTTCATGTCTTGAAGGAGCTAATGTTAACTCTGTGTCTTCAAAGTTTAAAGTTCAAAGTTCAAAATTCAGACTCCGGCTTCAATGCATTCAGGACAATCACATATATGCCCCGCCGCATGCCGCAGCATCCATCCCAGAATATGTTTGCTAATAGTTCCTGTCAAATGTTGGTTGTTTACGACGCGTTTTCTGCCAGACAGTTCGGATTTCCTACCAGCACCTTTAATTTGTCCTAGCTCCAGCAGTCTCCTCACAGCTACATTGTTCGTCCATTCCGGCTCTTTATTTTCACGCAGTCTGTCCAGTACAGCCCTAGCAAAGTCCCCCTTGTCCATTGTCAGTCTGCAGTTTATTTTAGCCTGTCCAGCAAGTCTGTCTGCCACATCATTGCCATGTACTCCCGCATGTCTTGGACAGTAAAGCCACGTTAGGCTTGTCACAGCTGACTGGCTTAATAGTTGAACCCATTCATTGCGAAGCAAATTCTTTTCAGTCTTACGGAGCATACTATGTGAATCTGTCACAATAACACCATTAAAAACATCATGAGCAACTAACCATTATACTGCCGCCGACACAGCCTCAATTTCCATTCGCATGCTTGATGTGCTGACTTCAAAGGCTCCTGAACCCTGTGCCACGACTCTTCAATTTCTGTAGGCAACAAAACCCCAACCACTTCTGCTGTTCCGAGTCACTGAACCATCTGTATATATTACCATGTCGGAAGACCCACAGTGATGCTGGATGAGATCTTGAACCCAAAGTTCAACTGCTCCACGCGCCCAGTCTCGACATTCATGAGTCTTCTGTGTATCTTTGTTAGTCGGCCCTGTACCCGTAACATCACCTTTAGGCACTTCATCCAGATTGCAAACTGACTTTATTGTATCCTCATCCTCAGCCTTCCAGGATCTGCCCCGTTTCATGCGTCTTCCCATTATCAACCTCAACTCCTTATGGAGAGGATGCTCCTGTCCTATGCACAGCTGAATAACTTAGAGCGTGTACAGAACGAGGCAATGAGAGTGGTCTTGGGTTGCACGAGCGATACTCCGGTGGCGGCCATGCGCTTTCTGCTTGATTTGCTGAATGTGAGGTCTAAACACAAGCATGTCCAGGCAAAGGCATACGTCAAGGTCGCTGGCATGAAGGATCATCCTCTGTGTCTTATCCGGAGCCATGTGGATGACTTCCTAAAACTACTTGCCCTTGCTTTTCCTAAATGCAAATTTTAAATTAATATATAAATTAAGTGTAACATCATTTCCAGGATGTGTTTCTTACAAATTTACTTGTATAGTCTTGGGATTTTTTGTTTCGTAGAATAAGAGATACATTTTAGATCTCTGCGGAAAAAAAAACATTGCCCGTTCCCGCGCCTTGTCCATTACTCACTCAAATCTTTGAAGTAAGTCTACAAAGTAATGTGCCAGCTGTTTGATTCTGTGAACTTGTCTACACGGGCTTCTTCAATATCAAGGATAGAGGGATAGCAGACTATCTAAAATAAATAAACTAATCTTCATATCTTTCCTTCTTCTGTCTCCATGGAACTGTCAACCAAATGTTCTCTGCAGACTAACCCGTGAAGGTGTTGAGAGGCAGCATCTTACCAGGCTGGGAGTGGGTTACGGAGGCTATTTTTTTCTTTCAGTCTCTGGGTCGAGCTAGAAAGCAGAGGGTAAGAAATGTTTCAGTCTCTGGGTCTAGCTAGAAAGCAGAGGGTAAGAAATGTTTCAGTCTCTGGGTCTAGTTAGAAAGCAGAGGGTAAGAAATGTTTCAGTCTCTGGGTCGAGCTAGAAAGCAGAGGGTAAGAAATGTTTCAGTCTCTGGGTCGAGCTAGAAAGCAGAGGGTAAGAAATGATTCAGTCTCTGGGTCGAGCTAGAAAGCAGAGGGTAAGAAATGTTTCAGTCTCTGGGTCGAGCTAGAAAGCAGAGGGTAAGAAATATTTCAGTCTCTGGGTCGAGCTAGAAAGCAGAGGGTAAGAAATGTTTCATTCTCTGGGTCTAGCTAGAAAGCAGAGGGTAAGAAATGATTCAGTCTCTGGGTCTAGCTAGAAAGCAGAGGGTAAGAAATGTTTCAGTCTCTGGGTCGAGCTAGAAAGCAGAGGGTAAGAAATGTTTCTTTGGTAGAGGTCTCTGCCGATCCACGTCCTTTACCATGTCGGCTATGACAAGCCCCAACTCTGATACTAGCATGTCAGTTATGGGTCGCCCAATGCTAAATTAGACAGCTTATTCCTCTGCAATATCAAAGTTGATCATTCAACAAATACCAGTAATAAATCATGCTAAACTGTAATTGTAAAAAAGGACCTAGCTCTGTTGCTGGTCCTGGGGTTAGTCAGTCCCTTGCGGAACTTTGCTTCCTTAAGAGCTCTCCTTTAGGCCTCTCGGTTGTGAGCAAGATGGCATCCACTTGCAGATTATCAACGATGTCTTGCAGCCATCTTCACCTTAGTCTTCCTCTTTTTCTTTTTCCCATTATGTACCCTTCCAAAGCGGTCTTCTCTATATTATCATCACGTTTAATGTGTCCAAAATATTTAAGTTTTCTCTCTTTAATCCTCTTTACTAGACAACTTTCTTCAGTATTACGTTCTTGTAGTATGGATATATTTGTTATTTATTGTGTCCATGATATTTGAAGAACTCATCTGTAGCATTTACATTCAAAGGCATTTATGTGTTTCTCAGCTGTTTTGTTAAATGTCCAGGTCTCACAGGCATATGTTGCGATGGGAAAGATGAATGCTCTTAAAATCTTATTTTTGTAGTTCTGTCTGTTCCTCTCTGCAGATTCTTGTTTTATTTTCTGAACAGCGGCAGACATCCTTTGAAGTTCTCTCATTGTATCTCTATTATTAGTTAGTAATGATCTAAGATATTCAAAACTTTCAATGTCCTCCAATTTATTTATCATTGCCTTGTTTGTTTTGTCAGCTGTCATCAGTTTATTTTTCTTTGCATTAAGATAAAGGTTTTACTCTTCACTATTCTTACGGACTGACATAACTAGTTTTTCCATTTCTTTTTGTGTTGTAGACAGTAATACTGCGTCATCAGCATATCTAATCTCTGGTATTTCATAAGCTTCAATTTTTATGGTATTGTAATATTCTTTGTCTACATCTTCTCTAACATTCCTCAGTATATTTTCGATATACAAGTTAAATAAGTAAGGCGACAATATGCACCCCTGATGGACTCCTTGTTTTAAATCAAACCAAGTTGTTATTTCACCATTTATTCTTACTGCTGCCTGTTGGTCTAGATACAGCAGTGATACTGACTGTATCAAATGTGTTGGAAATCTCGATCTCATTTTTTTCCCGTTATTTCCCTACGTTTCTGGTGCTGGACACATACAAATGCTTTTGAATAGTCTATAAAAGATAAATATATAGTCACATTAAATTCTCTGCATTTCTGTATTATTAATCTTATATTGAATATATAATCTCTTGTTCGTGATAAGATGAAAGTCATAAAACACAGCTACAGCTAGTGTGAATACGTACATGAAAATAAATAGAATAAGAACCTACAACTGCACAGAATAAAAGGCGCAGCTGTATAAACGATTGAGACATAGACAACCAAACAACCAGCATATAATGCTATAGCTGAACAGCGTAGTCTTAGCTGCAATTCAGAATATAGAATTTATAATTATATGACAGAAATGTAGAATACAAGAAAAATAAGATGCTATATAAAGAATATAAGACTAATACTGACAGAATGTAAAGCAAGTGAACTACAAACTTGAGCGGTGTGGCTGGAAATACTGTTTCTATAGCTGTTTTTTTTTCTTTCTCATCTAAAACACGAACCCTGCATCAACACCTTTTGTTTCTGTTTTATTTAGCATACAGATATAAAATTGTTAGAAAGAGCGACATGTGTCGCATGTTCCAGCAGATTTTTTTTTCCCTTAACGTTGTCTTCGCTGTGTATGTATTTTTGTCTCCTCACTTCATCACGGTGGGACACACTCTGTGAAGGAATTATTTAAATTACCGTAATCTTATAATCAAATTAAACTTGTTTTGCCCTAGTAATCACGCTCCACATCTAACTTCTCCAGAAAAGGTAGGTCACTGAATATTTTTTTTTTCCCCAGACAAATTTGCCTGGTGCTTTTAACGGGAAAATAGGCAGAAAATGGGCTCTTCCCAGGACTGACTGAAAAATACAAATAACCAATAATAATCACGGCGGATTGTATGTGTGCGGAGAGAAACATCACCAAATTAGCCTTGTTAGTGGAATAATTCACTGCTGGAAGCTGCAGAAAATCTCATATGTTATGTTTGGATGGAAGACAACGGAGTGGTTATGCAAATATGCGGTGCTTTTGGTTTGTGGTATATGCAGAGAGTGATGTGGCAAGTAGGAAGAGTGATGTGGCAAGTAGGAAGAGTGATGTGGCAAGTAGGAAGAGTGATGTGGCAAGTAGGAAGAGTGATGTGGCAAGTAGGAAGAGTGATGTGGCAAGCAGGAAGAGTGATGTGGCAAGTAGGAAGAGTGATGTGGCAAGTAGGAAGAGAGATGTTCAACAAATTTCTAGCAAGGGATTCAACCACAACACAGTTAAACTAATTTCTAGTAGGGGATTCAAACACAGCACAGTTAAACAAATTTCTAGCAGGGGATTCAAACACAACACAGTTAAACTAATTTCTAGTAGGGGATTCAAACACAACACAGTTAAACTAATTTCTAGCAAGGGATTCAAACACAACACAGTTAAACAAATTACTAGCAGGGGATTCAAACACAACACAGTTAAACAAATTTCTAGCAGGGGATTCAAACACAACACAGTTAAACTAATTTCTAGCAGGGGATTCAAACACAACACAGTTAAACAAATTTCTAGCAGGGGATTCAAACACAACACAGTTAAACTAATTTCTGGCAGGGGATTCAAACACAACACAGTTAAACTAATTTCTAGCAGGGGATTCAAACACAACACAGTTAAACTAATTTCTATCAGGGGATTCAAACACAACACAGTTAAACTAATTTCTAGCAGGGGATTCAAACACAACACAGTTAAACAAATTTCTAGCAGCGGATTCAAACACAACACAGTTAAACAAATTTCTAGCAGGGGATTCAAACACAACACAGTTAAACTAATTTCTAGCAGGGGATTCAAACACAACACAGTTAAACAAATTGCAAGCGTTGGAGTAACAAAAAAATGCCTCCTTGTATACACGCCTATCTATCCATCATAGCGTCAACCATCTACTTGTCTACCTATGTTTTTATTTAGTAGCCGGGTAGCCGAACAAGAAAGAGAATAATACATTCACACTAAATGTTTGTTTTTTTTATTGTCGCCCTCTGTCACGTTTTCGCTAAGAGAAACGATTTCAAGGTAATATTTACACGACGAAGTAAGTTATGCTGTTTAAAAATGTTGACATGGAATTGGATCGCTTCTCAAAAATATTTTGTACTCAAAAGTAAATTTTAATACAAACTTTACTTTTTTCAGTTGTCCATGTAATTTAGCGTTCCTAGTTGTCCACGTGACGTTAACTTTCTCAGTTGTCCATGTGACGTTAACTTTCTCAGTTGTCCATGTGAATAAATTTCTCAGTTGTCCATGTGACGTTAACTTTCTCAGTTGATCATGTGACGTTAACTTTCTCAGTTGTCCATGTGAATAAATTTCTCAGTTGTCCATGTGACGTTAACTTTCTCAGTTGATCATGTGACGTTAACTTTCTCAGTTGTCCACGTGACGTTAACTTTCTCAGTTGTCCATGTGACGTTAACTTTGTCAGTTGTCCATGTGAATAAATTTCTCAGTTGTCCATGTGACGTTAACTTTCTCAGTTGTCCATGTGACGTTAACTTTCTCAGTTGTCCATGTGACGTTAACTTTCTCAGTTGATCATGTGACTTAATTTTCTCAGTTGTTCATGTGACGTTAACTTTCTCAGTTGACCATGTGACGTTAACTTTGTCAGTTGTCCATGTGACTAAGCTTTCTCAGTTGTCCATCTGAAAAAAACTTTCTCAGTTGTCCATGTGAATAAACTTTGTTAGCTGTCCATGTGAATAAACTTTCTCAGTTGTCCATGTGAATAAACTTTTTCATTTGACCATGTGAGGTTAATTTTGTCAGTTGTCCATGTGAATAAGCTTTCTCAGTTGACAATATGAATAAACTTTCTCAGTTTTTTTCATGTGAGGTTAACTTTGTCAGTTGTCCATGTGAATAAATTTCTCAGTTGAGCATGTGACATTAACTTTCTCAGTTGTCCATGTGAATAAACTTTCTCAGTTGTCCATGTGAATAAACTTTGTTAGTTGTCCATGTGAATAAACTTTCTCAGTTGTCCATGTGAATACACTTTCTCATTTGACCAAGTGAGGTTAACTTTGTCAGATGTCCATGTGAATAAGCTTTCTCAGTTGACCATGTGAATAAACTTTCTCAGTTTTTTTTCATGTCAGGTTAACTTTGTCAGTTGTCCATGTGAATAAATTTCTCAGTTGACCATGTGACATTAACTTTCTCAGTTGTTCATGTGAATACACTTTCTCAGTTCACCATGTGACATTAACTTTCTCAGTTGTCCATGTAAATAAACTTTCTCAGGTATCCACGTGACAAAACTTTCTCAGTTGTCTATGTGACTAAACTTTTGTCCACGTGACTAAAACTTCTCAGTTGTCCATGTGATGTTAATTTTCTCAGTTGTCCATGTGATTAAACTTTCTCAGCTGTCCACGAGACTAAACTTTCTCACTTGCCCATATGACTTTAACTTTCTCAGTTATCCATGCTACTTAACTTTCTCAGTTGTCCACGTGACTTAATTTTTTCAGTTGGTCACGTAACTGTACTTTCTCAGTTGTCCACGTGACTTAATTTTCTCAGTTGTCCACGTAACTTTACTTTCTCAGTTGTTCCTGTGACTTAATCTTCTCAGCTGTCCATGAGAAACAATCGCTGACGTCAGTGTAAGTTTTAAGAGTAGTTTATTTGCATTAATATAGGATTAAGAGAAACAAGACGCTATGAGATCCGACGATCGAAAGTTAAACGTTTATTTTCAAATGAAATTCTGTTCAAAACTTTAAGATCTATGAAATCATGACCACTGTAAAACGATGAAATGGAAGCGAAATATAAGGAGAAAGTTGAAAATAGTCGCAATAACTAGAAGGAGAAGATATAAACGCCAGGTCCTGAAGATTATTGTGTAAGTAAAGATAGAAACACCAGGTCCTGAAGATTGCAATAAAGATAGAAACACCAGATCCTGAAGATTACAATGTAAGTAAAGATAGGAACACCGGGTCCTGAAGATTATTATGTAAGTAAAGATAGAAACACCAGGTCCTGAAGATTACTATAAAGATAGAAACACCAGGTTCTGAAGATTACTATGTAAGTAAAGATAGAAACACCGGGTCCTGAAGATTATTATGTAAGTAAAGATAGAAACACCAGGTCCTAAAGATTACTACAAAAATAGAAACACCAGGTTCTGAAGATTACTATGTAAGTAAAGATAGAAACACCAGGTCCTGAAGATTATTATGTAAGTAAAGACAAAAACGCCAGGTCCTGAAGATTACTACGAGAGGTGACTGATAAGTTTTCGGCATAAGGTACAATGGATTATTTGTTGACAACCTTTTTTGGTTATTTCTCAACATAGTCCCCTTGCAAATTTATGCACTTAGTCTAGCGATCCTGGAGCATACAGATCCCTTCTTCGCAAAAGTCAGCATCTTATGTCAGTAGAAAGTGGTCTACAGCATGAATGACGTCATCATATGAAGCAAATTTGCGACCTCTGAGCTCCTTTTTGAGTTTGGTAAACAGATAATAGTCCGAAGGGGCCAAATCTGGGGAATAAGGATGATGTTCAAGAAGCTGGAAGCTGCATTCATGAATGGCAGCCATTGCCACCGTCAGCTTGTGAACTGGAGCATTGTCTTGATGAAAGATGACTCCTCTCTTCAATTTCCCTCGACGCTTTTCCTTCAATTTGACCCGCAGTTGCTTCACAAGTTTAGCGTAATAGGCCCCGGTGACCGTTCTGCCCTTTTGAAGATAGTCTACCAATAGCACACCTTCTGAATCCAAAAAGATGGAAGCCATCACTTTGCCTGCAGACAGAACCACCCTTGCTTTCTTTGGAGGTGGGGATCCATGATGTTTCCACTGCTTTGATTGGTTGTTTTTTTTTGTTTCTGGTTGAAAATGATAAACCCAAGTCACACTCATAGTCATAAATTGCTGAAGAAACTTTTCAGGATCTGCAGAAAAATGGCCAAGATTGTCTCTGGACATGTTTAGACGCTGTCGTTTGTGATCAGCTCCAAGAAGTTTGGGACTCATCGAGCAGAGACCTTTGTCATTTGAAGATCATTGTGAATAATGGCAAGAAGTTGAGATGCTCAGCTAAGTAGCAATGTACCGCTCAGTCAGTCGTCGATCCTCCATTATCATGTCATGGTTTCTGCCGGTGGTTTCACCGTTCTTGGTCTTCCTGGACGGGGATCATTTTCCAGACTCTCCCTTCCATGTTTGAATTGAACTCCCATTTCTTCACTGTGTTGTAAGAAGGGGCACTCTCTCATAGAATCTCCACTATATCCTCATGGATCTCCTTCGATGATAAGCCCTTGATGCAGAGGTAGCGAATGATTGCTCGATGATAAGTTTTATCCATTTTCTCAATTTCTGCCACCCCTTACCACTTCAGTAGCCTGTAAAAAAATTGGTTGCAGTTAATTTCTTGAAACTTGGTGTCTAATCTTAAATTAACCTGATCTGCAAATGCAGTGTGTTTCAAGTATTGGTAGCTTATGCCGAGAACTTATCAGTCACCCTTCGTATGTAAGTAAACCCGTCATTAAGAAGACAAAATTTCCACAATATACTAGAAAACAGAAAGGGACGCTACGTAACCAGAATGCACTGCAACAGGCAATATACAGACAACAAGGTTTTTTTTTTTAAATATAAAGCAGCAACTTTAAAAGAAGGCTATATATCCTGTTATATCGAGCTTAGTGAGCTGTACAACAGAGGCGAAAAAGGCACAATGTAAAGCAGAATAAAAAGGCCCAAAATCAAAGCATAAAAAGGCTATTCAACTAGGCCTTTGTGTGCCGTAGACAAAACCGGCTAATCTACATAGAAGTGCGCCTTAGAAAGCTGAGTACTGAGTCCACTGTATGAGGTCTGCCCCACTGCATGGCTGACATAATAACAGGACCTTCAGATATTCTTTGAAACACTTTCCATGACTTTGGCACACTTTCCATGATTTTGATACACTTTCTGTGACTTTTAAGCTCTTTCTATCTCTTTTTTTTCCCATGAGATACAAAAAAGGTTTGAAATACACACAAAAGAAATCTTTGACGTATAACACATATCTTACAAGAATGAATTCTATAATGCAATCCCAACATCAGAAAACAGTTACAGTACGATAAAAATCATTTTTAAAAAAACCTGATGAAAACAACGAAGTACAACACAGAAGATGGAGGAAAAGAGAGAAGTTATTAGGAAAACATTATGCATTTAACACTGGATTAAATCGGACGATGAAAGCCATTCACGGGGAAGTAATTTCTCTGACCAGGACTTCCCAGAAACCTTAAGAGCGTGCCACTGGTTTCTGCTGTAGTATAATTATTCTTCCGTTCATAACCTCAGATGAGAGGGCGGAAGGGAAGACAACTTCGATGATCTTAATGTTGGCTCTTTCGCTAGATTTGAGCGTATGTTTCTGGTTTTAGAACTCTGTAAATAGCGGCTCTTTGAAAGTTTTCTGGATGAGTGTAGTATATTCGCTGCATGTGGTTGGGACTTAGAATTTTTTTTTCTTCAAATCATGGAGTCGATGGTACTCATGATAGGATATATAAGATGTTGAGAAAATAAATCTTAAGATCATCATCATCATATCCTTCTTCTTCTTCTTGTCTTCCAGGTACAGTGAACTTTTCTGAAGCGGACGCACTGGACATACTGAAGCACACACATCATGATTGATGGGGAATGGATCACTGCGACTCCTCTGAACACCCGCAGTAGACCCAAGAACGAAACTTCTGGCAGACTCCACCACCTGCCCGAAGGCCACGGCGAGGACAATAACGAAGCTGAAGAAGCATAACAACCAGAAATCTCGAGCACAACGAGGGCATGGGATAATGAACTGACCAGCCTGGAACACAGAAAATTCGTAGCTCACATCTCTGCTTCTTTAAAATTCGGCTGTCACAATTCCCCCCTCCCGCCTCCCTACTCACTCCATTTTTGGCAGGATCTTCGCATTCTCCACCCCACTCTTGTGATTCAGAAGAAAAATATAGGCCTGTTTTCCAGCAAAGGCCAACTCCAGGCTACCAAACACGATAACTCTATTATCACTTTAGCGTAAATTATCTTTGCTCCGGTAACATACTGTTAAAATTCCGAAAACAGGTAACTTGCAGCTGTAATCTTCCACTCTGTATAAGTCTTTCTGTGTATTTTTGAAAAGTTTTTCTATTTTCTAACTTCTTCTTCTCCTTCTTTTTTTCTTGTCCTCCTCCTCCTCCTCATCCTTCTTCTTCTTCTTCTCCTCCTCCTCCTTTTTCTTCTTCTCCTCCTTCTTTTTCTTCTTCTTTTTCTCTTTCTCCTCTTCCTCCTTCTTCTCCTTCTTCTTTTCTTCTCCTACTCCTCTTCTTCCTCCTCCTTCTTTTTCTTCTTTTTCTCCTACTCCCCTTCTTCCTCCTCCTTCTTTTTCTTCTTCTCCTCCTCCTCCTTCTCCTTCTTCTTTTTCTTCTTCTTTTCCTTTTTTTTCTTGTCCTCCTCCTCCTCCTTCTTCTCCTCCTCCTTTTTCTTCTACTCCTTCTTCTCCTTCTTTTTCTCCTTCTTCTTCTTCTTTCTTCTTTTTCTTCTTCTCCTCCTCCTTCTTCTTCTTCTCCTTCTTTTTTCATGTCCTCCTCCTCCTCATCCTTCTCTTTCTTCTTTTTCTCCTACTCCCCTTCTTCCTCCTTCTTTTTCTTCTTCTCCTCCTCCTCCTTCTCCTTCTTCTTTTTCTTCTTCTTTTCCTTTTTTTTCTTGTCCTCCTCTCTCCTTCTTCTCCTCCTCCTTTTTCTTCTATCCTTCTTCTCCTTCTTTTTCTCTTCTTCTTCTTCTCCTTCTCCTTCTTCTTTTTCTTCTTCTCCTCCTCCTTCTTCTTCTTCTCCTTCTTTTTTCATGTTCTCCTCCTCCTCATCCTTCTCTTTCTTCTTTTTCTTCTTCTTCTTTTTCTCCTTCTCCTTTTCCTCCTCCTGTTTTTTCTTCTTCTCGTTCTTCTTTTTCTTCTTCTTCTTTTTCTCCTTCTCCTCCTCCTCCTTCTCCTTCTTCTTTTTCTTCTCCTACTCCTCTTCTTCCTCCTCTTCCTCCTCTTCCTCCTCCTTCTCCTTCTTTTTCTTCTTCTTCTTTTTCTCCTTCTCCTCCTCCTCCTTCTCCTTCTTCTTTTTCTTCTCCTACTCCTCTTCTTCCTCCTCTTCCTCCTCCTCCTCCTCCTTCTCCTTCTTCTTCTTCTTCTAGGAAGGTTGGTCATGCAAAATCTCCAGCACTATCGCCCTGACAAAGTCCGCCATCTTCCCCAGGCTTGAGTTGGAGCCCCACAGCTTTTCTTTCAGTTCCTCTCCCTGGGGCCAGATCTGTGCTTGGAGGTTTGAGTAGGTTGGCCAGATCTGTGCTTGGAGGTTTGAGTAGGTTGGCCAGATCTGTGCTCGGAGGTCTGAGTAGGTTGGACAGGTTTGTAGTATGTGTTCTCTTATCTGGATACCAAAGCCACAGGGACTCATTTGTGCGTGGCATTATGAGGCGACGTTAAATATTAATTTTGATAATTTTTATGTGTCCCTTTAGTTCAAACAACGTTAATGAGCAATTAAAAGCTCTTTCATTAGATTTCATTAGACAGACATTTATTCGAATCTTTATGCAGAAAAATTGTTGGATCTTCACTGTCTCTAACTTCTTATCTGAAGTTTTGTGACATCTCCAAGTGACATTTATATGCAAACTTTCTGTCTTAATGATAAAAGACCCCATAACAGCAGACTTGTCAAACAGCGTTGAACCTCAGTTATTATCACTTCTCCAGTGTACAGATTTACATCAGTGGTTGTAAAAGTTTTTCAAGTCGTGGATCCTTAAAGTCAATAATAATTCGTCCTCGTGTCCCTACAGCAGCGGTTTAAAAACTGTTGTGTTTTTTTCTTTCAGAGCGACCCTAAACTATCAATGGTACATGACCTACGACCTGCAAAATAGATTTTTAAAAAATTAAAATTTAGCATGCGGGAGCCTCTCTCCTGTAGAAAGTGGAACAACAGCACAACTTCTTCAGATCATCAGACGAAGTATTCCCCCTCCCCCCCCCCCCCGACACGTGTTTAGGCTCTATTAAACTCCTCTGTATCATGACTCTCAGAGGTCTTGTTAGTTGTTGCTTTTTTTGTCCGCCCCCTGAAATCTTCCAACTGGCACTGCACTTCGAAGTGAATCTTTAGCTAAGGATGACCGATTTTAGTCGTGACAAACGAAATTAAATATTTAAGTTTTAAAATTGCTTCAGTCACTGCTGACGAGACTCTTCGAATGCCGCGCGTGGAGTGAAGCTCGTCCCGGTCAAGGAAGGAAATGCGGAAAAGAAATAAAGGTTGCTGTGCGGCGCCGATGTGAAAAGGTGGTGGAAAGGATAAAGTGAAGTTTAATCGGTATGTCCAGTAGTATCGCTGAAATACCATGGCACCTGTGCTCTAGAGGCCGACCACGTCCGAAATACACCTACACTGGTGAAATATGCCTAAACCGGCACACACCAGGGGTGGAACTTGATGGCTAGACATGTCATGCCACCTCCGCTCTAGAGGTCGGTCACGCCTGATATACACCCATACTGGTGAATTTTGTCTAAAACGGCTCATACCAGGGGTAAATCTTGAAGGCTACGCATGTCACAATACCTCTGCTCTAGAGGTCGGTCACGTCCCAAACACGCCCATACTGGGAAAATATGCCTAAACCGGCTCAACCCAGGGGTGGAAGTCACTAGTGGCGAGGATTCGTCCTCCTGGACAAAAGCTCCGTCCTGGTCACAACTAGGAAGGGTAGCGGCCACGACCGCAAAATGCTGAAGTCGGAGACACTGGACCAGGGCAGTCTAGATAGGCAACCACCTCTCACTCGACGGGGATGTTTGCGTATCCTAATCACGCTGAGGTTTTCCGGTGAGAAAGTCCAACTCTGGATTGGATGGGCAACCACCTCTCACCCGGCGGTGATACACGGGTATCTCAAAACACGTCGAGGTTTTCTGGTGAGAAGGTCCAACTCTGGCCTGGGTGGGCTACTACCTCTCACCCAGCGGGGATGCACTGATATCCTAAACACGTCGAGGTCTTCCGGTGAGAAAGTCCAACTCTAGACTAAACTGGTGCAACGAAAACCACGGTGTCACGCAATCCGCTTCAGAGACCCACCAAGAATACAGGCTAAAGCCCTGCGATACTCTGAACCCCCTGTGATCCTCTCGGGGATCTCTTGTGGTCCTTTTCGGGGACCACACAGGAGACCACAGGACCTAACGAGGACCACAGGCGTAAATTCAGTAGGATCACAGTGCGGTTTTGGTGGTAGAAGCGAACGAAGAAAAGAAGAAGAAAATTGTTTCAGTGAACGGTATTAAAAAAATTTTTGGTACGAAAATATAACGTAGCAGGATCTCCTCACAATCCCGTAATTTTTCCTCTATTTCTTTTTGTTTATTTCCTGTTTTAAAAATGTTTGTTCTGATATCCCGTCCAGCTCCACCTCACCCCCGTGCCCTCCCCCCCCCCCTTGCGACTGTAATTTATATCACCACCTGAGTTTCTGAACAACCTCCTCCCTCACGGTATCCTGGCGCTTCTTGACATCACATTAACAACTCTCACATATTTCTAATGTTCCTCGTAATTAAACTTACTGCCACCATGATAAGATTCTTCACGGGCACACAGAGCGCCATGATAGCAGGTTTGGTACCGACGATGTGGATTTCTACAACGGAGACAACATATGAACACAGTAAGGAGAAGAGCAGAACCTCTATCTTAATGCAAAGAAAAAACTAAACTGATGACAACTGACAAAACAAACAAGGCAGCTGAAATATGTGTCAATGAGGAAACACTGGAAGAAGTGGAGAGTTTTGAATATATTGGATCACTACTAACTAATAATAGAGATACAATGAGGGAAATTAAAAGGAGGACATCTATCGCTCTTCAGAAAGTAAAACAAATAAAGAATCTGTGGAGAGGAGCAGACAGAACCATAAAAATAAAATTTTTAAGGGCATGCATCTTTCCTATCGCAACATATGCCTGTGAGACCTGGACACTTAACAAAACAGTTGAGAAACACATAAATGCCTTTGAATGTAAATGCTACAGAAGAGTTATTCAAATATCATTGAACACAAAAAAGAACAAATATATCCATACTACAAGAACATAATATTTAAGAAGGCTGGCTAGTAAAGAGGATTAAAGAGAGAAAACTTAAATATTTTGGACACATTAAACGTCATGATAATTTAGAGAAGACCGTATTGGAAAGATACATAGTGGGAAAAAGAAAGAGAGGAAGACCAAAACGAAGATGGCTGTAAGACATCATTGATGATCTGCAAATGGACACAGCAGCAGCAGGCCATCTTGCTCACAACCGAGAAGCCTACAGGAGAGCTGTTAGGAAGGCAAAGTTCCGCAAGGGACATGGAAATGAATGAATGAAGGAGAAAAAAAAATTTGACAAGAATGTTTAAGACTTGATTTTAAAAGAAACGGCCTATAAAAGAGATTTGATGAGATCTCGTGTACTGTTGTATGCAAGTATTACAATGATGTTCATATCATGAGCTTATACAGGGTGGTTTTAAAGTCTCACTACACTTTCTATGTAAAAATGAAGAAAATGACGTCATAAAAAATGTGCTGCATAGTCAGTCGTGAAGAAAAATGCACTGAATGGTTGCCATCTGCGGGAGTCATTTTTTGCACTCAAGACAGAATGGTGTTGTTAACGGAAGAAAGAATTTTTTTGGTTGAACAAGTGTTTCGAAATGGCGGTCGATACACACGGCTGGTTGTTCAAAGATTTATAGCAAAATTTCCTGATAAACAACCTCCTCATCGCACTACGGTTAGAAATGTGTTGAATAAGTTTCGTGATACGGGAACTGTGGAAGATGCTCCCCGATCTGGTAGGCCAGTTGTGTCTGAAGAAAAATGTCTAGATATCCAAGACAGAATCCGGAAAAGTCCATGCAAGTCCTTAAGGAAAATGTCGCAAGAAGTGAACGTATCACTGAGCACAGTGCACACAATTTTTAAACATCGGTTAAATTTTCATCCATACACGATTTCTGTTGTGTCTGAACTAAAAGAGTATGACAATCAATCCAGAGTCAACTACTCCACTGGTTTCAAGCATTTTTAACTGAAGAAGACGAGTCAATTCTCGATTTAACATTCTTCTCTGATGAGGCATGGTTTCATCTATCTGGATATGTTAAAAAGCCAAAATAATCGTATTTGAAGCAGTGTTAATCCCAGTGCATTTCATGAAGTGCCGCTATACGATGCAAAAATTTGGGGTATGGTGTGCCGTCAGTAGAAAACGTCTAATTGGACCAATTTTCTTCAGCAGTATAAATGCCGAGCGGTACCGGACTGACATTCTGGAACCTTTTTTAGAACAGCTGAATGAACGTGAAATTGAAGAAGCGTGGTTCCAGCAAGATGGTGCAACTGCACA